>JAPYYQ010000970.1:0-81334 GCA_030522585.1 Anagyrus pseudococci
AGCTAGAGAGAGACGAAAGATTTCCTAAGCATTTGTCTCTCTCTTTGCCGGGGTCGCTTTAACGGGTCTCTTGCGCACTCTATTCTTATATCTCTATGATTATTACACACGAGTTGCCGAAGTTTGGACTCGAGGACGGCGTACGTGAAAATATTTAGTTGGAGCGGCGAGTTGTTTGTTTGGAGAGAGATGCCTCGCGTTTCAAGCTCGGGCATATTTCGTCGCTGAAGTCTCGCGCGCGCGCGTCGGTGTGACGACAAGCGCCGCCGCCGCAGCCGCGCTTGAGCACGTGCACCGAGAGAGGCACCTCTTTGTTTCGCAAACGTGTGTACGCGCAGGATATGCCCCGCAGGAAAGTGCCCTCCCTGGGAATAACGTCGTTTTGCGGAATACCCTGGGACTGCGGAGAGCAAAGACCGAGCAGGGAATTCGACGCAGTTTTCCAGCTGCTGATTTAATTGTTGTGGTGAAGTGTGATTTATGGGTGGTGAAACGTGGCGAATGCTGCTTGACATTTTCCGAAGTACGTTTGGTTTAACATTGTTACGATAATTTGAAGAAGTTGGTAACGATTAAGTCATTTTTATTAAATGTTTTATTCATTTTCCTAATTCTACAGGAGTTTGCAACTATGCTTGGTGGAGAAAATGACTTTCTCTAATAATTCCATTGTTCTCAAAATTCTTAATTACTAATTGTATACAAAATATTTCGAAACTCCAACCTTTAACATGCGGCTCATTAATCTCGTTATTTCAAGAATTTTTTTTTAAGTTATCAACGTTTCGAAAGTTTTGCGCAAAAGTTTATTCGCGCAAATAATGCTACTATCGTTTAAACAATAAATTATTCATTGAAATTCCCGAAATAATCATCGAAGGTATTCAAAACACGCCAAGTATCCATCGCAAATAAAACGCCGCACGAGTCTGCCAAAAACCACAGCGTCATTCCACGTCTTACCGTATCCTGAATTTTCTACTGATTACTCATCCGGCTCTGATCCCCCGCTTTGTATTTCTGCTTTTTAAATGCCACAATTAAAAAGATATCAGTAAAACAAAACTGAAAGAAAAATCTCCTTCTGTCTCTTGCATCTAAATAAAAGAACAAATATTTTGCAGGCGTGAATAATGGGAGGTTGGTTCGACGTGTTTCAAAACGACGATGGGCCGACGTTGTACAGCTACAGTAACCGGACGCCCGTCACGGGCGACGTCAGCCTCATCACAACGTTCGTTTTATTCGGCACTGTTTTCCTCGCGTTCCTCATCATATTTCCCGGCATACGAAAAGAGGTAAGTCCGAGGCTTCTTAATTTTCTTCGTCAACAGAATATACACCATCACGAGCACAGCTTTCGTCACTTCGCATCTTTTTCAAATTCATCCATCCCCCCTCTGTACCGCGCGCAGTTTCATCGAGTGTGCATCATGCATTATGCATGTGCCAATGAACTTGCTTGATATACAAAGATACGCGCCGGCTGGGCTTGTAATCACGTGGAATTAAAGCTGCGCGGATAAAAAGGCTCGCCGGATCTAATTTGAAACTATGATTTCTCGCATCTCCACACATAGTCCGCAAGGCGCAATATTGTCGAGTCAGCACAATAACGTAGAGAAAGAGAGAGAAAAAAAACCGAGTACGTTAGGAAAGAAAAAAGAGGCGTTCGAATAAATGAAGGAGCGCGCGGCCGAGCCTCTCCGATTACACACGGCAATGTATCGGCGATAACGATTATCGACGCGTATACCGCGAGATCTATCCTCCTCCGTATATTTTTACTCGCACTCGCACGCGCGCGAAACAATGTTTGCCGTATATAATTGAATCGCCGCAAACGAGCGAGGGCAAATCCGTAGTCGCTCTATACCTATACGATTTATCAGCGGCCATAACGGAGCTGTGGTACAGCGGAATATAAAACGCGCGCGTATCATCATCGGCCAATGATTCAGACAGCGTCGGCCGGATTATATAAACCGTTATGTCAGTCCTCTCTCTCTCTATCTCGCTACACCTGTACACCTCGATACCTTCTATCTTCTCCAGCGTTTCAGCTCGCTTAATCGTCGCGTCCTTTGTACAAACAAACAACAACACCTCTCGGCGCCTAGAAAAATTCAATAAATGTAAAGAAAACGCGTAGATGGCTCTCTCTCTCTCTCTCTCTCTCTCTCTCGTTACACGCGCTTATAAAGATGCTGCGTTATATTCAAGTACGCGCCTGTGTGCATCAAAGAGAGGGATACGCGCCCTTGGCCTACAAAGAGCGAAAAAAGGCGCGACGTTTCGTTGACGAGCTTTCGCTTATAGATGTATAATCGTAAACTGATCTCGCGTATATACACGTACGAGCGCTCGTGCGGGTACAACGCGTGCGATGACTTCTTTTTTCTCTAATTGTTCCAGAGATTGACGACCTTTCTGACGGTGACGCTGGTCTTGTTCGTCGGCATGACAATCAAAGGTACGTATCTCGCTTGACGACTCGTCTTATTAGATTTTTGCCACTAAACAGACAGTCTGCCTTACTTAACTGTTTACTTGAGTAGGGGAAAACAAGAGTGTTCTTGTTTCTTTTTAATCCTTTTTTTCCGTGACTACTTAAATATTTCAATTTATTCGTTCATTAGAGGTTTATCGTCTGGTCGTTAAAAAATCGATGTGTACCATTAAATCTGCTAATTGATGTACTTTTCTTTTTAAGGACTCTTTAACAGTCCATGTTTGGTATCGTTTTTATACGTTCAATAACAATT
This sequence comes from Anagyrus pseudococci, assembly GCA_030522585.1. Classification (NCBI taxonomy): domain Eukaryota; kingdom Metazoa; phylum Arthropoda; class Insecta; order Hymenoptera; family Encyrtidae; genus Anagyrus; species Anagyrus pseudococci. The sequence goes on from JAPYYQ010000970.1 coordinate 2,766, forward strand.
TGTTAGTTCGATTAACACAGTTTGAAAGCAAAAAAAACTGATCAAATCAGCGAGTTACAAGTGTTAGTATGCGCATTTGAATTGCCACTAACAAAGCGACGAGATGTATGAAAAATCTTGGAATTATCGATGACTAATTTGTAGCACGAAACCTATTAAGATCATTTAAAAATCATGATCTCGTACGTGGGATTACACAAGGATTTTTCTCTCTCTCTCTCTAAATGAAGCCCGATGACGCGCGAATTCGTGTGCTTGAAGAATAATGGCCTTTAGCGATTTTGAGACGTTAGCTAAATCGCACTTATAATCTAAGGTTAATGAAAAAAAAGAAACAATTTATTGTACGAAATAAAAAATGAACTTCAAACTTTATCGGCGCAATTTATCTGCATGAAAGGCCATACACGTGTAATAATGAACAAAAAATCAACATACCGAGAGGAGTAGATTACAGTTCCTTTTTTATTTATGATCATGAAGAATTACGAGAAGAGAGATTCGAATCTTTTTCGAGGCAGACTTTAGATTCAAGAAAATAGCTTTTTAAAATAATCGCTTCTAACGCTCGATATTGAATTGACGCAGTTGCCCAATTTGGTTCGTCATGGCACACGAGCACAGCTACCATCATAAGTTCCTACAGCGCTTTTTCGAACGAGAAAATGGCCGCGGAGATAGGTGGCTACATCGGTCTCATGCACATAAACATCACCTACAAAGGTGCGTACAATTATCTATAATATAAGTACCACATTACATTAGCTCGAAGCGTTTAAGAATTAATTTACGACCCTTTTATCAAAACGACAAAACAATCGTGCCAATCGCAAGAGAGTAGACCCTGCTAATTTGTCGATTTGATCCAATCTTAATAATATGTCGCGTATAAGTAAATAACCTTCTATTTTAACAATAGTATTACCTGAAAGCGCCGACATTGGCGACGTCGAGTACAATGAAAGGTTCTATTGGAGGAAACCTCACGAGATGACGGATTGCTTCAAGGAGGCTCTCTATCGTGGAACGCCCTTCCCCATCATTTCCCTCGCCGAATACTTTACTCTCAATCAAGAGGGCTTCTCTTGGGGTGGAAAGTATCGCGAGGCAGGTTACTACGCCTCGGTCATGCTATGGTATGAATAATTTTATGTCTCACTTTATAGAAACAATGGTTTTTTTCCACAAAAATTTCCAATGCCATAAGAATACTACGAAAAGGATTTACTTTTCAAATAACAACGCGTTAATGATTATTTCAAAGCCGACAGTCACCGATGCGTTTACGTAAATGATTGTCTTTATTACATCCGCTTACATTGTACAATCGGCTGCAATGCACTTATTATAAAAAATCAGAAAAATCATCTCTTCTGAATACAAGTGTATATAAGGCCTACCGAGCGTTCTAATCCTAATAATAGCCATTACCTTCGCTCGAATATATAAATACGACGAAAAAGCCGAAGGTGAGAGACGCGTGGCATTATGAGATCAACCTGTCTCGTGCGTTAGGCCGCGGATATAACGTCGTCGATAGAGCGCGCGAGATACACTCTAGACCCACGCGCGTTGTCTTTGTGTTTTCGCTCGACTCAAGGACTTCCTTCGCATCCTGGTTGATGACGAATCTCCTGCTGGTGATGGTACCGCGCTACGGCGCCTACGGCATGGTGCTCACCGGCCTCTGCATGATGTTCGCCAACTTTATCTACTGGTATCTGCTGCCGTGCGATCCGCTTGTGGCTCACGTCGATGGCTCCATACTCATATTCAATTTCGGATGGAACTATTGGCTGGTCCTCATAGCCGGTAAGATTTTTTTTTATTCATTTTATACGTTAAGTGTTTTATAGGCACGTTGCACGTGCGTATACGGTGTGACTTTGCAGCTTCGCGCGTAATTTTCAGATCCGCTTCGAATTTGCATACTATAATCAGAGACATATCATGTGCGTTCGTGGAACGTGCGAGACACAAATGTGTTTCATGAAAAATTTATTACGTTCTTTTTTTTCTTATTCCTCGAGTTTTTCAACGTGTTAAGGCTGGCTTCGATCCGTTTCCTAATTCCTACGCCGATTATTCTGTTATTGAATAAATTAAGATAATGAAAATTGAAAGATTTATTGCAAAGTGCTTGATTAAATTTGAAATTTCCATAAAATTGTCTGATTCTAATCGCACGTTTTTTTTTCTTTTACAAATATTCGCTTGTTCCGTATTCTACATATATCGGTATGATAAAATTAATCGTAGATGATAGTTAAGATAAGGAGTGTGTCGCGATAAAAATTGATTTAAATTAATCGCGATGAAATGGATTTACATAAGGAAGAGAGGGAGATAAGAATAAAGATAGCCAATTATTACTATATCTGTCGCAAGTTATCGTCCTCAGCTTATCAAACTGAACATTTCACTATTTCGCGTGTGACTTAACTTCGTTTTGTAATCATTTCAATGATAACCGATCTTATGCAGATAAGTACAATAACAATACTAGTGTGTATAAACAGTACAGCGGTAACGATATAAAATTCAGTAAATCGAACAAAAACTCACCAAAAATACCTCCACGTATTCAAACCCGTACCACACCGTATTTCCCTAGATTATCCCATTTAAACGATCTCGTTCAATCCATAGCTATATATATCGCGCGAGTGATATAACGTAATCTCGCTGTTCCACAAGTCGGCGAGGAAAAAGTAAACGTAGTCTCCCGTAGGAGAGCAATAGAAACGAGACTCGAGCGTTTTCCCGGCAATCATTCATAATCGCACTCTACGCGCGCTCGCGGCACCCTGTGCGCTTGTAAGTATATGCGCGACGTGTAATTTGGCCGATCTCTCGGCGTAACGAGGCAATGGGCTCTCTGTCTAGTACAGACACACGCGCGCGTGACGTCACAGTCCGAGTCCAGTTCCGCGAGAGTAAGAGAAACAGCAATCAGAGCGTGAATTTCTTCGCGTAATACGCAGTCACGTGCGTTGAGAGGGGGGTGAATAGGGGAGGCGTGTCGTTGTGCAACCGAGGGCTCGATCACCGATATCTCCTTCTCTCCGAGACTTGCAGGTCTTTCTTCGGACTGATAATCTGCGCCAAAGTCTAAACAGGAGAGGAGTCGGTGCCACATTAGGATGCGAGTTTCGTAATCTAACGAGCCTGTAACAAAATTTATAACGATCCCATATTAACAAACAATCCTCAGATCCGATCTCCTCCTAGCCTGTTTATGTGCGTTGGACCAACGGAAACGTATATCTATAATCGCTTATTCGCAAATGAAAATGAAAAAGAAAAGTAACAAATTGATTACAGGAATAGCATGCACACTGGCTGGCGCGGTAATAACGGCGATAGACATGATATTCCCGCACTCGTTCTCGACGATCCTCGAAGTCGACTACGACACCCCGTACGATCGGCACGTTATAATCGAGGAAAGTTTCGACACCGGACGAAAGGACGTGGCACTTGGCAAGCCGGTCAGAATCGAGGATTCGCTTGGCCATCGTTTCATGAGGTAATGACAATCGATTTCACTTCTCTCTCTCAATTCCATTACGGCGTTGTGCAACGCCCGTCTCTCTTTTCTCTACGCATACACGCGTATACCTTGCGCCGGCTTACGCTTCTTATTTTTTTCCATCGGCTTATTTCCAGAAAACAGCGTCAATTCGCTTATTGGAAAATCACAAACTTCTCCCGATCTATCGATGATTGATTTTCGCGTGAAGAAAGGCACGCGTTTCTTTATTGAGCAATTATTGTTTTCTTAATTTTTTTTAAATGAAATAATAAACCATGATGAATTCGACGCGAGTGACTTGATGAATTTATACAAACGCGCTTGGGCGAACGAGCCTATACCATTACGGCTATTTTATTTGCTTACGAGAGAGCGCTTAGCAGCATTGTTCGCTGTAATAGCCAGAGAAATAGTGAGCGCATATTGTATATCGGCAAACTTTTCCAACGTCATTACGGCGCGCAAAAACGTGCTCGTTCATAAGGTACATATATAATAAATAGTCGTGATTATGACCATTGCAGCCAGGTGTCTTCGAAGCTGGCGAACGGCCACGGCCAGGACGAGCAGCGGGGCCTGGTTAACCGGGGCTTCATACCTCATCCGTCGGACTTGCACGAGGAGTCGGGCAAAGGCAACTGGTCCTATCCGTTTCCAGCGACGAAGCTACGCCAAGTCGTGTGACTGAGAGAGGAGAGCCAGCGTATATTGCCTCTATATAGACGACTAGCCCAATCGACTGTGTATTGTTCTTTAATCCGTGTTCATATCCGTCTTAGTACTTAAGATTTCACCAATAAAGTTTCAAGATCAATCTCTCTCTTTCTCTCTCTATCTCTCTCTCTCCTTAGCGTGAAGCAATTTCAGCGTAAAAAGCCTACCTCGTCCGATGAGCAAAAACAAAGGGGGATGGGGGAATTTGTCGGAAGTACACGACGAAAAAAGAATCGCACGTATATAGATAGACACACAACGAAACCAGCTGCGTCAGCAAGTCCGCAATTTAAGGCTTTTATCGCGTCCCTCTCTCGGGCGAGATCAGACAATAAATTCAATTTTTAACGACGCGCAGCGTCTCGCCGCACCGTAATCCGGCGCGTCTGCAATTACTTACGAACTCAAGTATAGAAAGGTCCTTGCGCCGCGTAGCAGGAAGAAAAGTTGGCGATTAACGCGTTTGCCGCGTGTATATACAAAAAGGAAAGAAAGAAGACTCGCGACGTTTTGGAGGATAGCTTTACGCGTATGTGAGTGTATGCGGGAGAGTGAGAGTCGTCAAAGGAGGAGAAGGAGCTGGCGTGCGCGCGTCCTTCTGCGGCGAGCGGCGATAATGACGAGCGCCTGTGTGTGTATAGCCGCATACTCGAGAGAAAGAGCCGCAGCTCTTTCGTCACGCGGCTCCCTTCCTACCCCTCACCCCCATATGTGTATGTATATGCGGGTTTTACACGTGTACATTGCTAAGCGGCGATTAGCAGCTTTTCGCCCAACGATGCCCCCGAGTGTCTCTGATGGAGCCTGGAGGGTCTTGGCTGCGGGCAGATTGCGGCTGGTCCAAGCTGAGAGGGAGAGAGAGAGAGGCTGCGGTGTGTATAATAGCCGGGTGACGAGAATAATGTCAATTGCCGCCTGTTTATGTTGCGACGTTTTTGTGAATTATTAGCCTTTTTTTTCTTACCATGAGAGATTGTAATGTGTATGTGTGTGCCGTGCGAGCCGCGAATGTTGGCCAAAGTTGTGGTTTCAGGCTAAAACGAAGAGAGGGCTTTGTTGAACGTTGGGGTGAGTTTACGAGGGTGACTTTTTTTTTCGTCGTTTATTTGAATCTGATTTTACGCGTAGGATCATTGAAGAAGGAATTTTTATGTGACAAATACGTCGTTTCGTGCGACCACTGCATGCGAATTAACTGAAGAGCGCTCTCTCTTTCGCTGTTCATTATACTTTGGTTAATGTAACTTGCAATCTAATGGCGCGCACTTGGATTTATTGCTTAAGCTAAATGGCGTGTAATAAGCCTTCTGTCTGTGTATGTGTGCGATGAAAGAAAAATAAAGCCGTCAGTGTGTATGAAGCGCATAACGTCCTATCAGTCTAGTAAAACTTTTATGAAAATAGGTTTTATAATCGACGCAAATTGAGCAACAATCATAAATTTCGTCGGAGAGAAAAAATTCTTTCGTGTGTGTGTGTGTGGAACAGCTTTTATTGCACACTTTTTGTGTCTCTCCTTTTTTTTCTCAGTCATAAATTATCTGCGTTTTTTTTTAATAATAGTTTACATAAGTACAGAAAATTGTAATTTTTGTATTTTAGCATTTTATAAATGCTAAGAAAATTCTTTGGAGAAACAACAACTGTTATACATTCGTGAAAAAAAAGAAGATAAATATAATTTTTTCAATATACTTCAGAATTATTTAATTTTTTCGTGACAATTTTTACCCAACTCGTTTCTCGTTCAATAGTTCTTATATTAAATGTAAATGTTGTTATGGTTTTTACAATACTTTATTCAAAGATTTATTATTGATTACAAAGTCAAACAAAAACATTCTTAAAACGTAGTCGCTATATAAAAATTATAACTTTACAGGCGGGGTCCCGGAGTGGCTCAGTCGATTGAGCGTCAGCTTTAGAACCTTACGGGTCTGGGTTTATCAAGCCCCGATGCTTTCTTCGGCTTGAGCTACTGCGGCGAGTCCTCGCATAGCCTTAAATACGCTCAAAGAAAGAGTGTCTCGGAAACAAAAAAAAAAAAAAAAAATAAACATATTCATACAGGCCACTCACGCCTTGTTGTCATCCTCAAACTAGTCGTCGCTTATACTTGTTTCTTTTTCATTTTTTATTAACGTACATTATAAATACAAATAATATATACAGTAATAAATTCAATATAACTTAAGGGACAAGACAAAAAAAAAGAGTTAACTTGGAGGAGTGCGCGTCTCCCCAATACAGCTTATTACAGCCAAGCGAAAACAACGTGTATGCACAAAATCCGCGAGGATATCCCTCCTCTGGCAATGCTTCACTCCCCCAAAGGCGAAGGGGATAATTGCAATTGCCGGATTAATCTCGCGAGTTGAACATTGATTTATCGGCTTCGTTTCGGCGATCGGCAAAAGGCGCGCGAATTCGAAACGCGCGCGCCCGGAGGAAGAATAAAGAAAACTTCGAGAAGGAGAGAGAAGGAAGGCAGGGGGGGGGAGAATGGAAAATTCGAATCTCAAAACGACTCGTCATCGGGGCGCTCGGTTAGTCCAAGACTGCTAGACAAGAAGCCGAGCTGGCCGCAGGTTTACGGGCTTGCAGCGCGTCTATTAACATAAAACACGAGAGGAGTCGCGCGCAGTTACATATATATGACACATAGACAAGCTCGCGCGCGTATCGAGAGCTCTGGCTCCAACGGTTATTCAAATATTTACAGGCAGCAAATTCCGTCGTGACGGCCGAGGTCGAGCGTCGTGTATAGGGAGGGGAGATGGGATGCCCAGGCTGCTGCTTTGGGACGTGTTTGACTCTCTCTCACTCTCTCTCTTTCTCGGGCGAGCTTCGTTCAGCCAAAGTTCTCGAAGTGGTGGATGAAGTAGGGCAGACTCCGGCCCTTGTTCACTTCGTCGCAGGCTGACATGACGCTCTTCGTCAGCGGCCGAGGGCCGCAGCTGAACACGCCGATTTTGCTCACCTGCGAACGTTAAAGTATAGTAGGCACCTTCAAATAAGCTGCCAAGAGAAATCGGAAGAATCGTTTCTTTCTCCGTTTTCTTATTTTCGTTTGCACACAAACGCCCGTGGAAATTTCCTTATAAATTCTCAACTCCTCCGCTCGGAGATTTAACGTGTTTTTATATGTAAAACGATCGGTTTCGGCGCTGCTTTACTTTCACTTTTACGAGCGCTAATCGTTTCGCCCGAGCGTCTAATAAAATTGCCTTACTTTTTTCGTCAACGCCCGAGAATATAAACAGCAGCGAGCACCGGACGGATGTTTATTGCTTTCGAAAATTTCTTCATTCGCGCCGTTTGGAAAGGTATACGCGGTGTTCGAGTCGTCCGCGGTTGAATTTGCTCGGGGGCTGGTACGTTAAAAATTTAATTATCTCGTTATCTGTTCATTCGAACGGGCAGCAGTTACAGCGAAAACTCGAAAGCTTTGGGGGAAAAGGACGATTCGTGGATCGTTCGATAACGATTATCTTTGAAAATTGTTAAATTTAAAAGGTCGTCGAGTGTAAGGCGATCGTTCACTTTCGTCATTTCACGTCGTATTATGTTCGAACTCGTTTGAGCGCGATATTTTCAAAACGCTATATACTACGATATTAACGTAATACTTGGTCGTTATAAAAATAAGATTTGTAGCTCGAGTTTTTGCTGCCGAGCCGTAGACGAGAGTGAGCGCGAGTCTGGATGCATACGTGTGAGGGCACATACTCTTGCAAATGCTCGTAAATAACGGAATTTCACCAACAAAATTATACTTACATAGCTGTGTTTCTTCTGAACGAACTTCAAGAACGAAGTCATGTCGGGCCTGCCGAAGTGATTAATGGCCCGTAATCCCGTGAAAATACTAGTCTTCGACACTCTATGGAAATGATTCTCGCAGATGTACTGGAAAGAGAAGAAGCGAGGCAACGAACGCACACGCGCAAGAGAAGAGGAGCGTATATTCATCAAAATAATAATGCATATAATAAATTACATCGCCACGCGCCACAGCGTGCGGGCGTGGTGTTTTTAAAAAATTTTATATCGAAACTTGGAAACTTACGAGCATCGTCGTGCGCAGATCGAACTTGTGGAAGAATTGCGTTATGAATATGTGAATCTCCAGCACGTTCGTCACGTCCTTCCTCTCGACGTCCCTTAAAACGTCGATGAACCACTCGAAGTGCTTGTGCGACGGGCAGATCCACAAAAAGTACACCTGCAAAGGGGCGTTTGAAAAATTTTGTTGAATTCAACGACTACCCTATGAGGAGATCCGGCTTGCAATCAGCCCCGGCGATTTTCACTCCCCCCCAGCGAACGAAAATAATAATCAAGAGCATCTCGCGCGCCCATGCGACTCAGTTGAATAATTCATAAAACGGCCGGTGTTAATCCTAATTGTTTCGAGCCCCAGCCTCGTCGTACGTATATAAGAATTCGAATCCAAGATTGGCCGAGCGAAAGAGAGAAAGAGAGAGAGAAAGAGCTGCGCGGGCATTACGGATTCACGCGATTACCATACATCAATTCAGAGGCAAAGCCGAGGATCGCCGAGTTGTAAAGTAGCGAGCGAGAGAAGTGTGTTCGTGGACGAGGAGGAGGTGAGGAACAAGGAAAAAAAGCGCTTCTAAATTTAAGCTGACATTGAGCCGTATAGCGAAAGGTAGAGATAGAGATAGATAGAGGGGGGGGGCGCTGTGGGTTAGGCGTATACAGAAAGCTCTCTGGAATGTCTCACCTTCTTGCAGGCGACTCCGGAGTATCGGTTGGTCGACGTGCCAAAGACGAGATCGTTGAGCATCGACGCGTAGGGGGTGACGCCGATGCCACCGCCCACCATGACCGCGACCTCGAACTTGTACCAGTCCTGATTGCCACCGCCGAACGGGCCCTCGATCCTGATGCGCGGCCTCTCGCACTCGGGATTGTAGTTGCACGGGTCGAAGTAGTTGCGGAGCTTCCACGTCCACGGGCCCTGGGCCTTGATGTGGCACGAGAGGAAGTTCTCGTGGGGCGCCGAGGTCAGGGTGAACGAGTGGAACTCGTTCGAGCGGAAGGCGCTGCAGGCGAGCCTAACCCATTGGCCGGAGAGGTACTTGAGGTTCGGCGGCCTGTAGAACTTTATCTTTATCACGTCCGACGGCAGCAGCTCCGTCTCGATTACGTCCAGGGCCATGTACTTGGTGCGCAGGCTCACCACCTGTTGGCCACGAGCGACGTTACTTTGCTGGACAGCCCGTTACAATTTGTAACAGAAATCCTCCTCGCTCTCTCTCGGCACTAGTCACGCTGTGTACAGGCTATAATGCTCCTTGTGCTTATAGAGAGAGATAGAGCCGAGAGACGCAGTGGGCCTTTTTTATTCACCGTCCGCCGTCGTCGAGCTGGCTATGGCGTATTGCCGGCACAAATGTGGAACATTTGCCTCGGTCTTTTATTTCCACGGATCTTTTTTTTGCTAACGATTTACTTAACACGCCGTCGTTACTTTTAGTGTCGAACTGCGCGTGGCTTTAAATAAAGACTCCGTACCGTTATCATTATACGCGCGTATAAGACGCGAATGCAAATCTAGACAACGGCTTTACATCGAACCTTTATATTTTTTTTTTCGTTTGTATTCCAGCACGTGCCAACCTTTGAGAATTTCAGCGTGAATTTATTACAGAAAGCGTAAGGCTATAGAGGAGTAAAAATGTGAGCGGAGAACGAGCAGTCGTATATATTTCCGTGCAAATTACGTCCACGCAATAAATGCGTATACATAAAACTGATTGAAATATCATCATTTCGCAACTCGTCCTTCAAAATCATTCAAATTCGAGGGAAGAAAAGCCACGATCGCGCGCCGATAATAAATGACCGTCCATTGTTTATGTGCTATACGAGATACAGCCGAGAGGCACGAGTCTTATAAAAATATAACAGGCAAACGTCTATATTCGCCTTGACCATTGAACTGCAATGAAATATATGAAAAAAGAAAAAGAAGAAGCAACGTTCGGCGCTACTCACCTTATCAATGGCAAAAAGTATGGCTGGTCCGATGAAGAATATCCAGAAGCGGGGGGATCCGGTTAGCCTTGCCAGGCCGTGCACGAGGCACAGAGCGTACAGTACGACGTACAGGCTGTGCGTCTTCCAGAAATATTTATAAGCCTTCTGCCTGATGGCCGTGTGGGCGAACGCGAAGATAATCGTCATCACGACGAACAGTAAGATGCCGGTGATGCCTGAGGAGCACACGCGTCAAGATATCCAGGTATGATTAAATAAATGCCTCTCTCTCTCTCTCCTCGTTCGTCTTGTCTTGCGTAATCGCAAAACGGAGGGAAGAGAGAAAAAAGTAATTCAACGCAGCCAAGATCCATAACACGATCTCGCGATTTATACATTCGTCGAAAAAAAATAAATAAAAAGAAACACGCAGAGAGGAAGGCGCGAAAGATTCCGAGAGAGCTCTCCGTGAACTTGGGAGCGTAGTCCCTGGAGAGAAAACGGGAAAAATTTCGGTACGGTGGAGAAGGAGGGAGGGCTGGCATGACGAAACCTGCGCGGCGCTGTTAAAAATGTCGGTCACGTATATAAAGCGGAGAATCCTCGCGGGGTCTGCTTGCGGTTCTTTCGGGGGCTCCCGGGTCAACGTCCCGGATAAATCGGCGCGCACGCGCTGTCACGGCTCTCTGCTCCTCTACCCGGCCCTACATACTCTCCCGAGCTAATTGCCAATGGCTCTCTCTCTCTCTCCTCGGCCCAGAGGGGAATATTAAGGATATATTCGAGGGCCCGCGCGCGCGTTGGTCTTGTTTTAAATTTAACGCGATTTCACCCGAGGAGAGCGTTTATCGGACGTGCGCTGGAAACGCGGACTGTCCGCACGTATTCACCATACATACCGGGCCGCGCGTGCGGGTTATGATTGCGCAATCGTTTCTTTTTTTTTCAAGTGAAACGGAATGCTTTTCATGCGGGGGCCAGAGATGTCGTAGCGACATATCAACGCGCGTTCGGTCGTTCGAAAATGTCGATGACATTAATGGGAAGAGCCCCCACGACGATAGACTGGCTAATTATGACGTTAATTGAGGACCCGCCGGTGAAAGTTATTGTTTTCCGACCCACATCGCCGCGACGCCCAAGATTCGCAAGTGGAACGCGCTCCTTTTGAAGAAGAGCCCGGTCAGGAAGTGAGGAATTGGAAACGCCATTTTAACGTCATCTCAAGCCTTATCCGTTGCTGCGCTTTTAATAATTTCGATCGCATTCGCAGAGCTTGTTTGTCATTTTAAAGTATGGCTGGAAAAATTTGTATACGTTCAACTCTGTTTCCCTCGGAAACAGGTATTTGGAGTAAACAGCTTTATAACGAAAACGTGGGCAATTAAACTCGCTAAATTTCCATAAAAGCAATGTACATTCAAAAATCAACCGTTCAAGGAAAATCCGCTGTTTGCCTGTTTTTACCGATAAGTCATGAAAATAAAGTATACAATGTACCTCCTCTGAATAAGCCGAGAAAAAGTCGTCGTCACGTTCGTTTTGATAGTCGAAACGCAGCTTTACTTAGCGATTTTTCTGGGCCGGCCGAGATTCGCCGAATATAATCGCTGCGAGCGCGTATGGAATTCACGCGGAAGTTATTAAAAAGTGCTGCTTCGAATGAAAGAAAGAGAGAGAATGAGAGTATATCAAGGCCAGACGGGCGCAAATGAGGCAAGAGGGTGCGGGCGGTGTAAGGAGAGTCGATTGAAAAAAAGGCCCGTTACGAGAGAGTGTGCCTGCGTGTGTGAAAGAAAGAGAGAGAGAGAGAGAGGTGGGCTTACCGGTAACGGTCTGGAAGAGCCAGTAGGATATGGTCGGCCTGGCGTCGCTGGAGAAGCTGACCTCGCTGGTGAGACAGCGCAAGTGGGCGAGCGGCTGGGTCGATACGTGGTAGAAGTTGACGATGTGCCCGACGCTGTGGAGAACGGAGAACAGGCAGGCCGTGCACGCGACTATCTTGTGGAACTGGATGTGCGAGTCGAGGGGTATGTACTGCTGCACCGAGAACTCCTTCAGCTTCGTCAGCGTGTTCCGGCACATCGTCAGCAGGAGCAGGCTGTAGCAGAAGGATAACGCCGCAGCGGAGCCGCGGGTTATCGAGATCCACACGCCCAGGATGTGACGGAGGTCCGTGTGCTCGGCCATGAACGAGTAATCTGATGCGAGAGCGGATTGTTTGACGATTATTAATTTATCACTTGGATCATATCGTTTTATTTTATTTTGATTATTGATAGAATTGGAGAGACAAAAGAGAAGCGCTTGAATCGTTTACTGTTTTGTTTTCGTATGCAGAAACACAGTCATTCGTTGTTCCCTCGGCATTCGACTGTGTTACACGTTATGACAACGTCTATTTTGAAAAATGAAAAAAAGGAGAGAGAGAGAGAAAAAATTAAATATACACTTATAAATCTTCGGGTAATTAGAAGATTGCAATCTTTTGTTTCGGCGCATCTCTGATGTTTTATCGCTTCGATCCATTAGAATATGTAAAAGTTGAAAACGGGAAAGGAAGTCATTAATTATTAATAAATTTTCCAGCGTGTAAAATAATCGTTTTATTATTATTTCTTAATCTTCCAATAATTATCTATTGCATTAACTACCGCGAGTAATATTGATCATTAGAGCCGTCTGATCAAACGATACGTATGCGCCTTTACGTAATAAAAACAATAAATTTTTTTCTTACTCCCCCCCCCCTTCCTCTTGGCACAATGCCTGGGCTCAGCCAATGCAGCTACTGTCTTAGATAACGCTAATGAACGAGTAGTTTTCAGATTTAATAATAATTTTACAAGGATTATCCCGTGAGAAAAGCATTGAAGCGTCAATAAATTGCGATAATAATAACAATATTGCGATGCTAAAACATTAACGTTTCGACCTGATCGGCGCCGCGGCTACGTTGAAATTTATTAACATTGTACTTGGACTACTTACCGATTTGCATAGAATTCTCTCTTTTAATTTTTTAACTCTTTGTTCGTTAAAGAAAAAAATTAAATTTAATGAACCTCGCTACTCGGAACTTCCAGACGCACAACCTAGTTCGTTAATTTGCAAAGGTTATATGCGTACGCAAACTAGTCAGCGTCTAAAAATCCTCTCGAATTTCATTCGCACGCTCGATTTAACCGTAATCGCGTTAATCCACTTTCGCAATAACGAGCCGAATTTTTGCCGGCTTTAAAGGCCCACCGTAAAATCCTTCGATTCCCGACAGTCTAGAGTAAATTTACCAAAGCGACAAATGCAAATTTACCAGGTGCGTTTGAATAACTGGTAACCCGAGATACAGTTAGCTTTGGCACACCGGCTGCAGAGTTCGTCGTTTTAACGTCCCAATAAAAAAAAAAGGAAAAAGAAGAAGGAAAAAGAAGATAAATGTAATATGACTTACGTATGAACCTCTCGACGAAGAGTACGATCGTTATGACGTAGAATATGAAGAGGTAATAGACGTTCTGTCGGTTTTCCTCGAGGAAAGTGGCGAGAGCGTCCCACTGCTTGCGCGCCCAGCACTTGCTGTCCTCCGCGGGCGGCGGTTGCTCAATGTGAAAGCTCGTCATGCGGGCGACGTTGGTCGACATGTCGAGGAAGTTCTGCTTGGCCCCCTTGCAATCCAGCCCGATCGCCACAAAGTCCCCCTTGTACTCTTTCATCATGAGCTTGAAGTCGTTGTAGGTGAGGAAGTCCTTGCCCTCCAGTCCGGCGCCCTTTAATCCCCACGCGTCAAACGACAATGCTCCTTCTCCGATCCACATTTCACTCTCTCTCTCTACTCACCTGGAACATTCCGTCGATGAGCTCGGTTACGTGGTCGTCGGAGAGGCTGGTCGTCCTGGCGATTTCAACGAGCGAGCGCAGCATCTCCGAGAGCTCGCCCTTGTCGATGACGCCGTTGCTGTCGTTGTCGCACATGTCGAAGATTATGCGCAGCTTGTCCTCGGTCTTGCCCCGCGAGAACAGGAGGACCGTGTCGAGGAACTCCTGGAAGGAGATCCGCCCGTCCCCGTCCTTGTCCACGATGTTGAACATCTTCGTCACGAACACGGCGTCGGGCTTCATGCCCAGGGCGCTGGCGAACTCGCTCTTCGACAGGGACGTCCGCATCACCGTCACCACCTCGCCGCTCTCGTTCTCCTCGGAGCGACGACGACGCTCGCCGGGTCGCAGGCCGAAGGTAAGGGCGTACGCCTCCCGGAAAAACTGCGCGATACATCGTTAACACATCCTCGCACACCCACTTTTGTTTTATTCTCCTGCTGTACACCTATAAGCACGCCTTGACACTGCTCTTGATCTACCCCCCTTTTATTTAGCTTGGCTTTATAGACTCTTGGCGCGCACTCTCTCTTTTACTCCGAGTAATGACGGGGCTTTGCTAACCGCGACTGATTTATAGCCTTTGACGTCACGCGGTTTATTAACAGACCAGAAGCCGTTATTGTTGTTGTTGTTAGTTTCTTTTCATTTTTTTTTGTTCCTGTCGAAAACGGCTTTCAAACGATCCGGCCGCACTCGTGCCTTTTTCTCCTTGTTCCCGCGTCGTCAAGGCCAATTTTTCAAAATTTTTAATTTAATTAAGCATCATTACTATTCGGATTTGACGTGCTACTTGTAAATAACGAGGGGGGGGAGGAGATATTTTTATATATATATAAATTTGGTAGGAATTCTTCAATGTCATACTTGCCATACTCGAATAAATTTTTGCAAGAATTTACGAGACTCACTTTGCGTTGCTTTCAAAACAAGATTTGGCAATCCGATGCCGTTTTCTTTTTTAATTTCACATTTAAGCAATTATTTCCATTTTTTTCGTAGTTGTTGATGCTCTTTCTCTCTCTCTCTATTTCATATTTGGCTAGTTACTCCGAAAAAAAATTCAAAGTACATTGTAATAAGCAATTTGAATATTTCTAAAATACACGATTGCGTTATGTGGGTCAGCTCGGCTTCTCTTTCCATTCCGCGCGCATTATTAAAGCGTGAAAATTCATATGTTTTCTTATCTAAAGCCCTTTTTTACGTTACTAAATTTGAGTAAGCAAAATTGCGCAAAATACCAATTACCAACGAAACTTGCGCGTTTCTAAAATACAATTTACATGCAATTCTCCTTCTCGCGCAAATATTCAAATACTAAAGGTGAAGTTAGCCATAAGTATATACGACCTTCAAATTGAAAATAAGGTCGAACCATAAGCTAACTTTGTCATACGGTATAACAAAGAGTCTTAAAAGCTGCTCCAGTAGATTATAGGCGCGGCAATGTCAACGACACGGCTCAAGGTGTAGACAGACAGAGACACACAGACAGACTCACCTGTTCGAGCTTCTTTTGCCGGCGTTCCTTGGTCTCCGCCTTGGCGAGCATGACTTCGCGATGGGCGCGCACCATCGTGAAGTGCTTCTTGTGCGAGGTGAGGAAGGTCTCGAGCTTGGCGATGAACTTACGCCGCGAGCTCAGCGATTCCAACTCGAGGACGAGATCGTAGTCGCGCGGAATGCGCAGCAGCACCAGGCCCTTGCACTGCTTCGAGTCCGCCTCCTTAGGGCACACGCGCTTCGTTATTGCCGAGGCATATTTCGGATGCGAGAATAGGCTTGTTTTTTGCGCACGTGGATGGGAGAGATTTATCAAAGGATATTGTACGGAGAGCCAAGTTGCGTTGAGGATAAATTGCCAAGCGTGCGCCTTGGCTGATACGATCGAACAGCACACGCGTATATTATAAACACGAGTTTGCAGCTTTGTGTATGTCTATAATGATGTATTCAACCTAAATGTCTGTACCGAGGATTGCTGTGTGGTAAAGTAAGCGAATATTGCATTGTTCGCGCGTCCATATACATCGATGTACCGCTGATAATGTTGCGACGCGATCGATGGAAAAACTCAATAGTTATCACGATTTTTTTACATAGCGATGTTTTTAGGCCGATTCGATCGTATTTTTTTTTTAAATTAGCCGCAATACGTGCGCCGGTAATAACGAATAAGGTATATCATAAAAATAAGGCTGCGCGATTATAAATATCAAGAGCAAACACATTTAGATCAACCTAATAAGTCTCCAAGGCGTATACATATACATATTACAGAAGCGAGGAAAGTGAAAATTATTCGATCAGAGAAAAGGGTCGGGGGAGAGCAAATTGATTTCAGCCGGCGTAATTCAATATTTTTATTGTTATTGCAAGTCATAAAGCTCGAGATTCATATAACGTTACGTATCGGCGAGGTGTGCGAATAAGCTCGGTTAATCGATTTTAAAAAGTACGACGCGTCTCGTTTATGTTCCCCCGTGGAAATTTCGGCAGGTGCGCGCGCGCGCGTTATTAAGAAATGTTAATTATTCAAACGATATTTTAAAAGCGCAACGCGCCTTGTCGGCACTCGTTTTTTTTTCTCTCTCTCTCTCTCTCTCCGCAATATCATTCCGATTAAATGAGCCTGCATTTCGAGGTATAAATCAACGACGGCTCTTTCTCCCCGTCTTTCTTTTACCAAAGAGAAATCTCTTTTATTTTCAGCGATCGCGCATAACCCAGGCGAGAGGCCGCGTGCAAATGCTTAATGTCTTCTTAATATTTAACGCGACAATCGATTTTCTCCCCGTTTTCGTTCGGTTTTTTCCCTCCTCTTTTTATTTTTTTCATTATGTAAATAATCTGCATAACCGTTGGAAAACATTTTAATTATGCAATTACATCACGCAAATAATACCTTATGCAACTTCGCTTTTTCAAAGGACCGGCATATTTTTTTCATCCCCTCCCCCCTACTTCTTATCTCCGTAATAAGGTAGAAAAAGAAAATATTTCGAGTATTGGAATGCTGTTAGTTGGTTTAGCGTTTAACTGAAAAAATGCGCATATAATGAAGCCACTTATGAATGCTCAAAGCGGAAGCTTAGTTCGAAAGATACATCAAGGTTTTTAAAATGACTCATATTTATAATTTGAATACGTGTGGTTTTTGTATGATATACACGATTATTTCGCGGAAGTAGCTTGAATTGAAATTAAAATTTTCCGTTACGATAGATACAGGGGATTCGATTTGATGAAAAAAACACGAAAACCAAAGTCGATAAAAAGTAAAAGAGGTAAAGAAAAAAAAAACAAGTACACCGTTTACACGTAATCCTATGGTATAGAGAGGCGCAACAAAGTCCCGTCTCGTTGAAAAACAAAACTTCCTCAAAGCATAAAGCGGACATTAAAACGTCATTAATCAAGCGCTCCCAGCTTGGCACATCAATTCAAAAACCTCAAACGGAACAACACTGTATTTGCTTACCATCAAAGCCTGACAACCGTAATCTTTTTCAGTTCGAGCCTAAGTGAAATATAATTAGCGCATAGCTTGGCAGAAGAAGAAAAGTTATTCGTATACAACAATAATTAAATAAAAAGAAAGGCCAACAGTTGATTAATAACATCCCGGACTATCAACAAGGCTCGCTAAGCTGAAAACCGCCGAGGGCCAAGGGTAAGGAAGAAAAAAAAAGGAAATAAATGAAAACTCCGGAGCTCTCACCTGTGACTCCTCGATGCTAACGCTATTGACGTCCTTGAAGTCGAAGGTGCGCAGGGTGTCGCCCTTGCGATCGACGATGTAAAGCGCTGGCTCCGGCCCGAACTTGACCTTGACGAGTCGGCGATGGTTGGCGTGCAGCCACTCGCGCACTATCATCTTGTCGACGCTTATCTTGCCGGGCTCGCCGGCGTTCTTCTTCTGGATCGTCTCCTGCAGGATCTTCAGACGTCGACGCTTGCGGTTCTGCAGCTTGATCACCCCGTAGCCGGCGCCGGCGCACAGGATCGGCACGAAGCCGAGGAAGACGCAAGCGTAGATGTAAACGAGCTCGCTACCCTGGAATTCGGCAAGAGAAAGAGAGAAGAAAACAGAGGAAAAGAGACATTAGTTTGGTCACCAAGGCTTGTCCTCCTGTTTGTACCGAAATTCGATTTTTTTGGAAGTATCGGTATACGAGATGATTAGTTTTCATTATATACGTATATACCGTGCATGTGTATCTGTTTTCTCTTGGGAGCAAGGTGACAAATTGATGATCGTACCAATTAAGCCGTAAGTGGTACGCTTCTTAGTCGCTTGTACCTGTAGCTATACATAAATCGGTATTTGCTCGCGCATTTAAATTCTTTCACGACAGTTTACGAACAACCCGCGTTTAGCTGTTTTAGCATCGTTTTTTTTTTCGGGAGCGCGTTAATGGTATTGGCAAAATGAAATTTTGAGGAGGAAAAATGATTTAGCACCGGCATTAGCGGCGCGACTTTCAAAAATTTCATATTTACCATATTTATTATAGTATACACATTTAAAAATATCGTTGTGTTACGTGTTTGCTCGTTAATACGTTTTTTTTGTACCGAACGCAAAATGTGTCGGTTTTCGCAGCACATGTTCGTTTTTTTTTTTCAAACAAACCTATATCTGCCACATCTTTTCCTCCGAAACGTTTATATTAACACCTCGATCGCAAAACGCGTAAATCCCTTTCTAGCGATAAATTTCGCAACTCCAAATTTTTCCGCGCAGCAACCAAGAACCATCGAGTGTCCAAAGAGTAAGTAAGAAAAAAGATTTTCAAATAATCCTAGGTATTTTTTTTCTTTGGCTAGTTGCAAGGCCGCCGTTGCGCATACCAAAGCCGTATAAGCCAAAGGCGCCGATAAGATTTAACTTTCGCCCGCACGCATAACCGCAGAGAGCTCTCCCCACGCCCGTACACACACACACACACACACACACACACACACACACACACACACACACACCATACCGTTGCTCATGCAATTCAAGCATACACACGTACATATAGATGCTTTGAACAACGGGCCAATAACTTAGAGGCGTTGTATAGAGATAGCGGCGTAGCATAGCAAGTAGCAAAAACGCGGCCGGACGTCGCGCCTGTCCAACACATACACGCGCGCATGTACTGCTCGCGGCTTATTCCCTCTCTATATCTTTATCGCGCGTTTTCGGCGATCTTTAACGATACCAGCTTAGCTTTTATATGTACTACACGGACGTGTAATTATTGCACTTTTTTTTCCATTTCTTCCTCGAAGATACTGTTGCCGATAGTTCGGGAAACTTTGTGAGCAAGCGATATGCGTTTCAGCGCGAACCCGAGGTGAAATCTCTCGCGTATATACATATGCTCGTAGTTGTTTTATTATCTTTAACGCGTAAAACCAAGGTTTTATAGATATCCTTATGTTTTTTGTTCATTTTTTTTTCTTTATTTTTTCTTTTTTCTCTGCCTCCCAGTAACTTTTTCAAGTGCACGTTTTGTATATATATGACAGCTCTCGGGTTGTCGATGGAAAAAAATTAGGAAGCTGTTGAAAACGTGATGTAATGCCTGGCTATACGAACGAGGGATCCAATTAACGTCTAGGCTTGTTTTGGGTGTGAGGGGGGAGGTCCACATTAGCATATTATACTAATTTTAAAGCCGCCAAGTCGTTACGTCGATGGGCTTTCGACTTTTGGAAACTCGAAGAGGAGCGTTTTTTTTATTATTTTTCAAAATTTCAATGGTTAAAAATAAAAGTTCGTTGTTTTTTTTCCTCTGGACTTATTCAGATTGTACGGGCTATTTCAGCATAAAAGAATCGCCAACGAATAATAATATAGTAATGGTAATTAATTTAACACTTCGTTGTTGCTGCGCTCGAAGTGCCAATTTACACCAAATTTACCATGTTTTTCGTGAATATAACAAAAAGGAAACTCACCTCGAAGTAATTGTAGCGCTGTAGGGGCATGCAGGGCTCGAGCATTGAAGCGTTGAGCTGGAACGGCTGGGGACAGGGATCGCCCTCCTTCCAAACGAAGAGCTCGCGCTGTATGGCGTCGGCGGGTATGTCGGTCGTGTTGGTGATCACGTCCCAGAGGCTCACCCGCTTGATGTCCTCGATCTCGCTCCTGGTGAAAATTCTGCAAGCCACGCGTATATCGATATATCAGCCGAAATTGACGTTTATAGATATGAGAAGCTTGCCGATTGTCATATCGATCGTCTCGCGCAACGTCATCTGGCTTTACGAAACGAGAGAGAGAGAGAGAGAGAGCGGCTTATGTATACGGGAGGAGCCTCCCACGGCGGTCAAGCGTGCCTCGAATTCAATGGATTCCGGAGAGTATATCGAGTCACGATAGGGAGAATGGGCCCGTTTATATATAGCGGAGAGGATAAGATGCGGAACAATGCGGGCGCGATCAAGTTGTTCCAAGAGGAGCGCGAGAATTGCGAAAGCCCGAAGGAGGACTCGCTCTCTCGTTCGAACGGTTGGCAAGGTTGCGATGCCAAGTGTTGCGCATCCTCTTGGCCGCGCGGTTGCGCGACCGCCTCTCTCTCTCTCTCTCTTGCATTCGAGCAAGACTTCTCCCGCTGATAAATATTGAAGAGCGTGTACGCGGCATTGTGTGTGTTTCAGGCCGAATTTCTGAGCGATCGACTCACCCGTTCTTGTCGTTCTCGAACCAGAATCTGTCGGCGTCGCGCAGCCTGAGAAACTGATCCTTGATAACGGCGGAGAAGAGCTCGCCGGGGCCGGAGGTCGACTCGAGCATGCCCCCGAGATAGACGTCGATGTTGTCGAGGTCGTTCGAGTAGATCTCCATGAGACTGTGGAGCAGCTGGGGATTGCGCTTGAACAGAGCCGGATTGATTTCGTTCCAGGTCCGCCTCACCGGCAGGCCGTAATGCGAGCGCACGGTGTTGTAGTCCGGCAGGCCGTTGTCCCGGCCGCGCATTATGTTCAGAGCGCCAAGGTCGCGCACGGAGTGCTCGCGCGGCCCGAACAGACCGTCCCGGATGTCGCTGCTCAGGAGATTGTCCTCGCGCTCGGCCACCTGCGACGCCAGGCCCATCAGCAGCTCCTCCACTGTGCTGTTCGCTAGGATTTCCTGAAAATTTCCAAAACGTATGTGCGTGTGTTTACGGGCATTGGCTATTTTACGTTGGCTCGTATGTCGGATTAGCTGATTATGTGTATCATAACGGAGAGGCTGCATTGCGGTAATGACGCACGCTCGCGCGAGAGCTCTGGTATACATACCTTCCGAGGTGAAATTATTAAACACTAGGCTATTAGAGGAGCATTAATTATTTAATATCACGGTTAATTTTCGCAAGGCTGGACATTTATAACTCGTCTCTGCATTACGCAGAACCGGAGTACACGGCCAAGCTCGATTCTTTCCCATCCAGGCCTGAGAGAGCCTTATTTTTTTTTTCCTGTTCATTCATCTCGAGCGCGAGTAAACTTTGTTAACTCCGTAAACGAGATAGAGGCAGAGAGATATATACAGAGAAACAAAGATCCCAAAGTCATCGGCGCGAGATTCCGAGTAGAGCGCGCGCGCGCTCGTGCCGACAATAAGACATATCCATAAAGCACGTAATTTTGTAACGAGCTATCGACAATTACTCTCGTAATTACAGGACTAGCCGGACTGCTGCCGCTGGCCTATCTTATGTAATTATGAAATTACGCTTACCAGCTCTATGTGCGCGTCTCTCTGTCTACGTCTGTGTGTGTGTCATTAAAAATTTATATAATGAGCTAAATAATTTGCTATATGGCCGACCGTCTGCAGTATCGTTATATGCACGGGGATACGACCAGAAAATTTCATTAAGACCCAGGGCGTTAAAGGCCGAGTATTAGGTTTAGTCATGCGAAGTGTATACGGCGTGTGTAATACGCTGCTCGGCTGGCGGCCAAGCTATACATCGAAAGCAGGGGGGGGGGGGCTATAGAGCGCAGTAGAAGAAAAAGAATCATCGCGCCCGCACACACATTGTCTTGCTTGTATTCCCGCGTTCTTATTAAGCTCAAGTGTAACAGCGTGTATTGCGCCGCGCGTAATACGCCCGAACAGGACGATGGACAGAGATAGATGGATAGAGAGGGGGAGTCGAAAGAAAAGCAGCCTCCGCTGCAGGGAGAGGCCGAAGCGAGTCATAACGATTTACGTAATTCGCACTGGGAAATGACGCTCGCGCGCGGCTGAATCTCTCGAATGAACGGCCCTAGAGAGATAGACGCATGATCGTTCCCAAGAGAGCTAATGCCGATTTCCACATTTAGGAAACGAACAACTCCCGAGCGAGCTATAACGCCGAGAGAGAGAGAGAGTCGCTCTCCAAGCTACGAGTTGATAGTTTATACCGCGTGTCTTCTCAATTTGCGCATCTCTCTCTCTCTCTCTGTCTCTCGTAGCAAGGCGTATAGGAACGACGAGCATAGAAGTAACAGCGGAGGTCAACGGCTCTCCAGACTACGACGCGTACGTATGCGCGGGAGAGACGCGCAGCTATTAGCTTTACGGCCGGTCGTAACGTCCGCGGCTCTTGCTTCTTCTCTCTCTCTCTCTCTCTCTCTCTCTCTACCCCGGCGCGTTGTTATTACGCGCATACAACGCGTCCGCGATGTTACCGGCGATAACCCACATCGATCCTCTCTCTCTCTCTCGCTACCGACCTCTCTTTCTACGAGCATTCCCTCGTAACAGCCGACCACGCCGTGTGTTTTTCTTTAGTTGTTATTCGCACACGTGACTGTACGAAGCCGACTTCTCAACTGCGCGGCTAACGAGCTTAGCAGGCTCTCCTGCACATCTAGACTTATACGTTTTGCCCCACCAGCCCCTCCGTTTTCATCTCTTCTTTTTTTTTTCTTCCTCGAACGGACTTAATGACCCAGAATGATTTATTATATATGTACACCGAGGGCAGGGTTGGATATTAATTTTGCTTTCTAATCATACTGGATATATTCGGTGTGTCTGTGTGTGTGTGTTCGGCTAATCCAAACAAACGTCGGCGCGTTTCATCGTATTCTAAGGCGTCCGTTGATTTAACGATGATTTCACCTTTTTTACTCTCTTCTCTTTTTTGCTTTCTTAATTAATTAACGTTGAAGTCGAAGTTGATGCTGCAGGCAATTGGCGAGAGGGGCTTTTTTAGAATAGCGAGGAAACGACCGAGTGACGCGCGCGCGTTATCTCGTTCGAGCGCTGATTTCATTCGACTCCCCGTGTGGCTTTACAATTTAATTAATGACACGTTCTCAAATAAATCTCATTCTTTTGCTGGCGCTGCCCGATTAAAATGTATCGCGGGAAAAAATCAATCGAAAAAAAGAAATACCAGTTTGCGCGGATTATTCAATTATTCATTAGATTCGCGAGAGATTTCGTTCCTTATTGCTCGGCGTTACAGCGCCAACGACAAAAAATTCCTTTAATGTCTTGTTAAACGACGTTGTTTTATTTTTTATTTTCAAGCTAATTGTACTTAATGCGCGATATTGGGGTATTAGAATAACGATATCGAAACGAGCGATACTCATTTAACGCCCAAGATTAAATAGCACAGTGTATGAGTGGCCACTTTGAAAATTAAGGAAATTACGTAATTCATATAATTTTCACGTGCAGATGATAGTTATGCTATAGATATAAAATCCAAACGATCCAATTACACGCGTCTAGTCTAGGATTAAAGTGTTTGCTCGTCCAAATCGTTTTAAATCCATCGCGAAACTTTCACGGGTGTATATATGTATCGAGCGACGTCGATGGTAGGAGAAAAGTCACCTTAACCCACTAAGAACACACTGTAACCAGACGCTGCAATCGGCACGACAATGAACCTATGAGTAATAGTTAAAAGCTTCGGCTCGAAACAGTCGAAATGTTTCTCAACGGGTGTAACAACGCGAAACGCTCAAGTTGGCAAGTACGGGTCAAAGTGGTGCGCTGGACAATTGATTACGCTAATGAGCCTAAAAAGAGCGGCGAAAAAATAAAAGAGCGATGTAAACAAGCGTTACAGCATAGGCGTGTACTCACGTTGGAATCCCACCAGGTGGTGCAGAGCCTAATGGCCGGCTGGCCGGTCTTGGTCCTGCGGAAGTTGCACTTGGGATCGCGCCGGTAGATGCCCGATGGTATCATCGTGTGCCCGAAGCGGAAGGCCGCGCTTTGGAAGACGTGACTGATGCCCGGATGCAGGTCGGGCTTGTAGCCCGCGTAGGCCGGCATCTTCTCGCCGAGCAGGGCCGGCAGGTACTCGTACATGATGATGTTCTGCAAACGATTTGATGAATTCTCCGTTCTTTTTTTTCTTTCTCCGTTGAGCTTAGCCGAGGCGCGCGGCGTCTTTGGAATTAGAGCCGGCGCAATAATTGGCCCCCGTGCCAAGTGAAGTGCGTGACTGGCACGCTGGACTCTATACACGTTTATCCAGGCTAATTATTTTGTTGCGCGGCCTTGGTATATAGGCTTACCGAGAGCTCGCTATCTTGTTCTTTTTTTTTTTTCGTAATGCAAATCTACCCTCGTTCTCGGGTCACCTTGCTACTTGCATACAACCCGAGAAAGAGAGAGAGAGGGAGAGAGTTGGAGTCTTAAACGGCCTGCTCCTATTTTCGCGAGAGCAGAATGAATCGGCTTGATATAGCTAGTTGGAATGTTTATCTCGGCGCTGCTGCCGGCCGAGTAATGACGGAAAGTAATATAGGCTTTTGATGAGCGCTCGAGCGCGCATGAGAGAGAAGAGATATGTGAATTCTTCCATTAGCTTGATTGCGAATGATTGGACGTTTTCGTAATTGCACACCTGCCGAGGATATAACGCGATACGCGCGCGAGCGCGATGAGCTTACGGCTTTCAAGTGTCAATACACGTATATACACGAGCGAGAGCAAGTTTCGTGCGCAAGTCGATTTACGCTTCGCCGTACGCGAGAGGACAAAGGATTGACGCTTTTTATGAGTTTCTTGGCATAATTTTCAATTACGTATCGTAACAGCGAGGGATTTATTTAAACGCGCTATCATTACGCCATTGCGAAGGCACAATTGTGTGTGTGTATGGCTAATTTTTCAAAAATTCAAGCAAATATTATTGCAGTGTATCGACGGGTTGGCATATAGGTACGGAAACTCGACAGAAAGAAAGGTCAGCCACTCGAAATACCTTCGGCATTCAGCTCTTTAAACACTCGACTGAAACTTTGATGTTTCAATGTTAGACAAACAGCGAGACAAATAAGAAGAAAAACTGGCGAGTTTCAAAATCTCGGCGTTTTAGTTAGAACTGCGCGGGTACAATTTGAATATTAGCCACGCCCACTGCGTGTTGCTTATCGAAAAAAAAGGAGGGGGAAGGTAAAATCCTACCGAGAGTGAGAGAGAGAGAGAGAGAGAGAGAGAGAGAGAGAGAGAGAGCATTAAGCACTTCCCAATGCGCGTGAAATCGAGGACGCGATAAGCCGAGAAAGCTCCCGAGTGGTGCTGTATAGAAGGGGGAGGGGGCTCGTATATAAAGATCTCTCTGCGGCGTCTGGAAAATGAACGTCGCTCGCTAGGTATTTCCATGAGAGCGCGTGGCACGAGCGTCCGACAGCTCTGAAAATTGCAAAAGCCCATGGAGCCGAGTAGTCGGGCTGCAACTCTCTCGCTCTTCAGTTTTCTCTCTCTCTCTCTCTCTCTCTCTCTCGGTGTGTCTGAACTTGAGAGCGCCGGCCAGCGGCGTCGTCGACGATGACTGAGTTGCGGTCGAGAGTAGCGGCAAACGTTTCTCTCTCACGTGCTCGATGCAGGAGAGACTGAGAATGCACTCGTCAGCTGCAATCTTCCTCTCTTAGAGGGGGGCGATGTTAATTGCGAGAGGAATCGCTCTGAGCGCGCGCGAGTCGCGTAATAAGCGACCGTCGCTGATTTTTTTTAAAGATATTGGTCCCCGGGACGATTGTTCGTCGGATCTTTTCATTTCAAGTTGAATCGTTGAATTTCGTTGGGAATTACAAGTTGAAACGACGAAGAAATTAAAAAAGCACTAGCCTAGGATATTATGAGCGAATTTTCGAAGTCGACAAGGTTGCAAGCTCTCTTTTTCTCTCTGTCGCGGGTTGCGCAAGATTGCTCCTCGTTGTGTTTTTTTCCGCCGCTGATTTTTCTTTTATTTCGCGATTAACATTTCGCGAATATTTTATAATGAAATAATTGCGAATAATGGTTTATTAATGTCGCCTTGTGACAAAAAAGAAGAAAAAAAACGAGAGAGAGAGAGAGAGAGAGAGGCGCTCTCGGAGATGAAAATGAGGTTGCACACGGTATAGGTTTGACTATAACATTAATCAGAAGAGTATATATCGATTGACATTGAAAAGCGTAATAATTGCAGCGTGTAATAATTTACGTAACTCGATTTCGCGGCCAATGTAAATACAGGGCCGAAACCAATAGGCCGACGAGGGACATAACATAGCCGGACGATTACCATTTACCACTCGGCGTGTATATACCTCATTTCTTTTTATGCGAGCGCATTATGACGCTGCAATCGCTGAATTTAGCACTGGGGACGCGCAACTCCCGCGAATTTACGTTATTAGAATGAATAAATTCGTTTAATAGCTTCATCGAGAGAAATATAAAAGTGGATTGCGTGGATTTTTACAATCGGAGCGCCGCTCTTATTCGATTTTTTATTACCGCCGCTCGAAATCCCCCCGGTGAAAGTAATTATTCAAGAGGTGGAGAGGGTGAAGTACCCGGGAGTAATAGCAATTAAAAATAATTACTCCGCGAGCGTTACATTTTACAGTTCGGCCCGGTGATAATAATCCCAGTGTACAGTGGTATCTTGCCTAACACACGATCTTGCGACTTTTACTCCCTTTAAATTTCATCGAGAGCCATCGCATATAAATAACAAACGTGAAAATAAAGAACGAGGGGAAAAAAGGGAGAGAATAAATAAAGTTGTCGTTGCCTTACCTGTAACGTTCCAACGACGATTCTTCGCGTTCTCTGGAATACCTCCTCGTCGGACATGTCGGGATGCTCGTATTGCACTCGTGACGCTATAACGTTGTGCCATCGATAGAAAAGAATGCCGAAGACAAGTAGTGGGGGATGCTGATTAGTCCTTGGGTCGCCTAATACTGAAAATTTGAAGACAAAAAAAAACGTTTTCACTTGTCCAACTCTCTCTCTTCATCTCTTTCTCTCTACAATCGCTTTAAAATTGTAAGCTCGAAAGGCCAGCGGCGTAGTTGGCAGTGCGAAAAGCGGTGTAATAATTGTTTAGCGAACGACCCTTTTCGAGTTTCGTGCCAACCGAAAAAAGCCGACTTTTTTTCTTCTAAACCAACGAGAAATTCCGCGCCGACAAAAAGCAAAAAAAGCCAAACACTCTGTCTTTGTCGATGTTTTATTCAATAATTTGTAAGTGATTGACTTGAAAATTGCACGGTGTTATTTCTACGTAAGGTATATAAAACATTTATATATTGTGTTGCCATGTGTACGTCGAGGCAGAATAACGCGTCTACACGTTCAACGTCTTAACGTGACGTTTTACTTGTAACTCGCGTAATCGCAGAATAAACAACGTCGTCCTTTTTTGTTTCGTTTGTCACGTACGTACGTATTGAAAACAGTTTAAAACCGTACGAAATCGCGTGAAAAAAATAAATAATATCGCGCGTAATATTTATATCGATAATTTTCCCTCTATATACACGTGTCGAACCGCGCGAGTCTGTAATTAGTCGCGGCCAAAGCGATTTAATTAATAACGCGTAATCTAGTTACATACATTAGGCCTCTATTAATAACTCGTCAAAACTGTCTGAATATCCCGGGAGGCTAATTAATTGCCGGTATTATTTATAGAACCCGTGGGAAAGCTAAAATGTTGAATAAACTCTCGAGACAAAAAAAAAACACATCGATTCTCTACTCACGGTATAGCCTTTCAGGACTGAGCGACCTCATGACGTTCGGCAGGGCGTTGTTGAAGAGCGGCGCGCGCATCGTGTTGCGCACGGGAAACTGCCGGCTGGGCTCGACGAGGAAGCTGCCGTTCTTGAACGAGCGCATAGCGTTCGTCCAGGCCTCGCTGTTCGAATAAACGAAACTCGCGTCGAGCCAGCTCGTCACCTTGTTTATCTGCAACCTCACGTAATTACAGCTATTTTCGCGTATTTTTTTTTTTATTTATTTTTTTATTTTTCGACGATCCCAGCTACAGTATATACCTGCTAATCTCTGTACATTGCTTTCTTTTTACCATTGGCGACTGGCTGTGTCGAGGTGTGTGTTTGACGAGTTTGTTTGGCTCGTATCGTAGGAATGTGCAAGGATGATTGCGGGTTAAATTAAGCTTGCATAATAGACGAGATACATTTTTTTCTTCATTCGACGCGTACAGAGCTCTATACAAACGATACGGTTTTGAATAAATTATACGCGCTAATGGAGAAGTAAAAAGAACTCAAGGGCCAAAGTTTGAGGCGTCATATTATAATCGCTGTCTCGAGTTGATTATTACGGCAATGGATTACTCCGCGCGCGCGAGCTTATTAATATATACTTTTATATGTACTCGGCTATACAATTACAATAAATTGCAAGGAGGGCAATAAATAAGAGCCGAACAATAAGTAACTTAACACCGCGTCCATGTACGTATATTGATGCATAATAAACGGCGCATTCTCGAAACATTGAAACGCCATTAGCGAGCGCGCACGGGCGATGAGCCAGGCGCATGACAAACGTTATTCCTTGGAACGAGAGATAAACAATGCGCGTAAGGTCCGCGTATACTCGCGTGTCGCCAAAATTCATACGTCTCTCCCTCTCTTTCTCGCGCGCATACGCATTTGCGCGCGAGACGCAAATAAGTGCAGGCCTATTGTATTATAATACAACTTTTACAATCTAATACATTATTATTTTCAGGACCTTGACACGAATTCGCCTTCTGATTACAAGCGATAGCGCGTGTGTTCGTATATGTAGGTATAAGAATAATATGGCGAAGAGGGAAGAATGACAAATAAATAACGATTTCAGCGGAATTCATTTTTCGCCCCATAAGAGCAGCGACGAGGAAATAAAAAGAAGCGAATGTGCGGTTGAAAAAGGTGTCTCCCGATCGAGCTGCGCGCGCGCGCCTGTGTGTGTGAGAGAGAAGGTGACAAAGTTTCGGATTACGACTGTACAATAAATATAAGAGTAGAGGTGTACGCCTGCTCGCGTGACCCGACTCTTGCTCTCTTTTTCTTTTTCAATGAGAATAGCCGTGGGATTTCAGGAGCTGAGGATATGCGGGGGACGTTATCGAGAGTGAAAAATTAAAGCCGCGAAGTATGAGCGTTGATACATTGTGTACATATACGGTGGTAACGCGTTGAAAAAATCGGATGGATTTCTGGAAAAATTGGAGGAAACTGGAGGGTTTTTTTATTCGTCGGAGAAGATAACGTCTGCTGGTCTGGTAGAGTGTCAATGTTGACAGGGAGGATTAATGACGAGAGTCGATTTTTGCGCTTGTCTGGCTTTTTTTCCTTATGCGTTTTTATTAAATCGAGGCTGATTTTTTTTCACCGATTGTTTGGGTGGGGGGGACTTGAAATAATGGTTTACGATGGAAGATAAATATTTTAAGGATAAGCTGATTTATGGCTTTATTTGTTGTCGTTTGTTTTTATTTTTTTTGTTTTGCCTTTTTCTTTCTACGCGTGGCACGAGTGTAAATTTTATTTTCGTCGGGCACATAAATCATCGACAGTTTTAAGGATCGCGAGCTGTTTTTCCACGAATAAAATGGAATCTCGCTTGGATAATAAAGTAATATTCCTGATAAATTTATAATTGTTCAGAGGTTGGGGGAGAAGGGAAACTCGTTTTATAAAGTCAAAGCCAATTTTAGTATACATGTACGCACATTGTAACGCCGTGTATTTTTCACCTCGTATCAAGCGTTATGATCGTTCTTTCACGCGTGTTTTCGATTGACAGTCAAATTATAGGGTTTTCTCCCTTCTTATTTTTTTTTTCAAGTATTTTTCACGTGACTTAAGCAATGACTTAATGTATCCCGCGTAAAACTCAATTAAAAAACATTATCGTTTCTGCGTTGTTTATTGATCGGTTCCGCTGCGAAAAATTTTTGTATTTTCGCAAATTACTTAAAAAATCATTTTTCCCGCTCTGATCTTATCCTCGACCGCGTAATGGCTTTTTAATTTATTGTTAAAAATACAAAAAAAGGTTCGATATCGAGCTCTTGCGAGTAGAAGCAAACTATAATTCATCAAACATGTCGCTCGCGAACACATTCATTTCGCTGTAGCAATTAATTTTTCCGAAACTACGCGCTCTCCAAAAAAGCAGGGCCCCGAAAAAAGGAACGACCTTTTTTTCTCTTACAGCGATTGAGCAAAAAAATCAACGTCAACGCAAACCATATCGTAATTGCCACGTAGCAGCCGACATAATTTCCCCGAATCCCCACACGTCCCTTTTCGCGACAGCGCAAATAACACCCGAGAGCAGTAATTTTGATCGAAAAAACAAAAAAAATAACCATCCTCGTTAATCGGCCTAATACTGTCGCTTATTTTCTTTCCACTTGAGATTAAGCGACAGGAGGTCGCAGCCGAAAAGCCGGCAATTACAGCCGCAGTAAAGAGACAGAGTGGGGGGGGGGGCAAGAGAATGGCAGATATATAAGTAGCAGGTCGCCAAAAACAATGTACATCGGAGGGATGGTGTGCGAGTACACAATCCCGGGCGATATCCGAATCGAGGGAGCTTACCTGTTCGCGCGGACTGTTGGGGCTGCGCCCGGTCTGCCTGTCGTAGTCCGCCCTGAGGAAGGGAATGTACCTGTTGCCCTGGCAGTCCTTGTCGAAAACCGGATCGCACTTTTCCACGTCGATCCGGTGGAACTCTATCGGGCAGCCGCTCTCGCTCGCCATCACTATCTCCGACGTCACCATCTGGCCTGCACGCCCCAACAAACATACATATTATACGCGAATAAGTCGGCCGCGATAACAAAAGCTCGAAAGGCCCAAAGAGCCGGGGGGACCGTCTCTCGATGACCTTGGTTCCGTAGGCCCCACGTACGCACATTTCGGTGGAAGTAGACGGAGAAGGAGAGGCAAAAAGAGGGGGATGGAAGGGATGCAAGGTCGTCTGCCGGCTTCCGAGAAGGAAAATCGATCAGCAGTACGTGTGTGCGTGCCTCGTAGCGGCCGCAGCAGCTGCTAATGATCTCTTTGTAACGGCCGCGGTCGTTCCTTGAATTCGGCTTACATGCCCTCGCCTCGGCCATTAGCGCGTTCTCGGCAGGGCTGCTCATTCTCTCGCTGGCGATTAAGCGATTACGCCGATCGGAGTGCGGCTATATCGTTCCGCGCGCTCTCCGCGTGTATATACCTTCTCTCGGACGCGATTGCCGGCGTCAGCTGTCTCGCGTGCAATAATCGCCAATGCCGCGCGCGAGAGGCGAGGGCGTTCATGTGCAGCCGCGCGCACGTGCGTTCGCCGAAGCGAGAGCTTCCGTGGACATCGTCATTCGCGTCGCGGAACCAATTTTCGCAGATCCTCTTATCCCCCCCGCCCCCCGACAGCCGATCGCCACGAGATTATTCTAACGAATGGAATGATTATGAGGCGCTGTGGCTCAGGCATAAGCAACTGCTGCTGCTGATTCATCGCGGCTTTTACAGGAAGGGCTTAATCACGCGCGCAGTGCCGTTTTATGCAATTGCCTATGAGCTATTACTGCGATTCGGCCTAGCTTGGATTTTAATACAGCAATGGCATTTACGAGCGTGTCTTGAAATGAGGAAACGTCCGAGGAAGACGCGCGCGCGGTTTATGCATATCTATAAGCAGTCAGCTGTCACGAGCCGATGATGTTTGAATTTTAACGTGACGTTTTCGTAAATCTAAATACGGATCTATGCCTCGATTTTGTCCGAGTCAAGTGTTTTAATTATCGGTAAATAAATAACGAATTTAAAGTAATAAATATTTGCGTCGAGCGACGGCAAATATAAATAAATATACATGCAAAGTTAAACAAACGTGCCGTAAACACACACGCGAGCCGGTCTCCCATGCAATATTTCAACGCGACGTACATACGCGAGGAACTCGGCTTACGGAACTACATATCAGGGGCAGAGTGGCCAGCGTTGAAAATTAAATAAAAAAAAAACGAAGCGTACATAAAAGCAGCTCTCTCGGGACGAGAGATCGCGCATAAATCTCCGCTCTCTGACATAATAACCTATAAATCCAAGCACGCGCTCGGATGAAAAAAAAAGACGAGTACATTGGCTTTTAATCCAAACGCCAAATAAAGAGAGGAAAAAAAGGGAGAAATTGCGGATAAAATCAAGGTTAATCGAGCGACGGAGAGTGTATCGGGTGTGTCTGGGGTGGACAGTACAGAGTGCGCCTGTATGCAAACATAACTCACCGAAAAAAGCAAAAAGTGCGGTCTTATTGCCGACGGAGGGCAATCCGTCCTCGCCCTGCATGAAGAGGTCGCTGAGTTTCCGGGGCGAGGGCCTGTCCTGCCCGGCCATCATGTAAACTCCATCGTTGTAAGCGGCCGGCGCCTTTCGTATCAGCCTGCTATCTACAGATCGTAAGCGTGTCATTAATTCCTCCTGCCCCTCTCTCTCTCTCTCTCTCCATTGATATACCCCTGCTCCCCTTCCCAACTACTTTTGCATATCCATCTCCTGTGGGCCCTACCCTTCGTTTACGCCCCCCTAGCCCCTTTATGACCGGCTCGATTTTATACGCAAACACACTTACCCAGGGGCAATTGGTTGCTCGATTATTCGCGTTGACGCACGTCCGCGCGTAAATTTGCGTGCGCCATTCCGAAAGGCGCGCTCGTTATGGAAAACGATCGCTCGTTCGCCGGGAACCGGGAATTTACCGATCGTTATCGATTTGAGAAAGAAAAAATTGAGACGTCGGCGAATGGAAAAAAGACGCGCGAGAACGTGCCCGATGGAATTCGAAAAATGTTTGTCTGTATATACTTGCCTACGGAGCCCCATTCCGGATGCGCCAGGTTGTTGTACCAGCCGTCGTACCTCTGCTTCTCCACGGGACCGCTGAAGGCTTCTGCAAATGAACGAAAACAAAAAGTTGGTTAATTTAAACGTCGTGTAAGGGTTGACAAAACAAATCTTTGCAAAGAGAGAGAGAGAGAGAGAGAGAGAGAAAGAGAGAGAGAGAGAGAGAGAGAGAGAGTGTGTATAGAGAGAAAAAGTATACATGAAAAGAAACTCTTGGAAACAATGAGAGCATGTCGTGTCCGGTCGTCCGACTTTTTCGAAAGAGCAAATTAACCTTTTATATACGCATTCGAGTTGATTTAACACCTAATTATCATACACAGCAACGAAGGAAAGGTCGCTCGTATATACTTGTATCCTCAGCGCGTTTAGATCCACCGGTTGGCTCTCTCTCTCTCTGGTGCGTTCACCCATACAGAGCTCGCACCTGTACAATGTCACAAGCCGCTAAGGCCAGCGCGAATAATAGCAGGTCGTTCCGAGGTTTGCGCAAGCCGCGAGATTAAGAAAAAAAAGGAAGGTAGTCGCACCCGCGCGAGCGAGGTGTTAAAAGAGCGCCGTAAAAGAGCACGAATTTCGAGATCAAGAGAGAGAGAGAGAGAGAGAGAGAGAGGACCGAAACCACTTGCCGCTTGCTTGCACAAACACACATTTACAGGTGCGCGCGTACACATAAATCTCGACCTCTACGACACACCACTTCTCTCCTCAATTTTCCTCTTTCCTAACAAGCCCCCTACCCTCTCTGTCCTTTTCTTTTGCTCGGTAACGCGCGCCGAGTGCATTAGCTGTGCGGTGGGCCGACGAAATCGGCATCGGGATCTGCGCGTCGCAGATTGCGATGCGAAGGTGACGCGCGCGAAGGCTCGTCGTCGCGCGCGCGCGCGCTTGGCAAACGCAGAAGGAGAAAAAAAGAAAGAAAGAAAAGATGAGCGCTCAAGCCAGAGATAATCGACGGAATTTCGCTGTGCAACGAGGATGCGCTGGATACCACACCTTACATGGACGTCTCCGACGCGAGACGACCGCGAGACGATCGAGTTGAGCTCTCTCTCTCTCTCTCTCACTCTCGAGTTGTGTGTCTCTTGGTTTTTACGTGCACATCTCACGAGCATCGATCGTGAGAAATTTTAGGTAAAAATTTTAATTTATTTGTTTAACAACATTTGTGGGGGAAATGTTTGTTCTGATAACGTGCGTTTCATTGTAAACGTATATAACGTTGCGATTATTTGGGTCAGCCGAATTTTTAACACTTCAAAAATTCATTATACCGTCGTCGTAGTAACATTGTTGAACGTGTCTCGTAAAGCATCAAATTTATTACGTAATTTAAAAATAATTTTTTTTTCAAATTTCCAAATAATTATTTATAAGAGCACCTTATTAAATATTACTTTCGGCTCATTATAACCCGCTAATGCGTGCATCTTAAAATCCACATAACACAGGCGTTTTATAAAATGAGTCATTTACGTTAATTGACTATTTCATGCCTTTTTTTTGTGTCTCTTGGCCGTGCTACGGTGGAAACCAGCGATTTCAATTACGAGCTCAATGCGGTTTGATCTTATCGTAAATCGTTGAATTTTAAGTCATCATTTGAACGTTACGGGTACACGGATAAAGCGCAAATTGAGCCGGGTCGTAAATAAAATATTAATGTTGTTTTAAATTTGATGCTTCGTAATTGCCATCGATGAACAAAGGAATGTCTTTTAATTTAATTAAATTTTAAGATAATTAATCTTAAAAAAAGTTTCATTCAAAAACTGGTAAAAAAAAGTTTATTGCTATTTGAAACAAATTTATCATTATATTTGATATATCGTTATTCCTCGTCCAATTAAAAAAAGAGCTAATTAAAAATATTTCCGTATGAACCAATAATGCTACATTTGAAAATTAAGCAACAGAAATTGAGATGTTGATTTGAAAATTATTTTACAATGATTTTCGTAGATAAAAGCATTAGTTACTTAATCGGACTTAACCGCATTTTTCTCAACTTTCTCCTTAAGTGAAGCAGTCGATTAAGTGTATTTTCCTCCGCAAGCATTCCTTACATCCTTACGCTTATTATTAGGATTATATGATTCTAATACGAGAAATTTAAAATATTCATTATGTAACATTAAAAATCAAATTCCATTCATTAGATTCAATTTGATAATTATTCCGTAATTACTCTTTGTAATATTCACTTTTTTTTATTGTAACTTTTTTACGACCCTAAACGATCTTAATTCGATCGTTACTTGAATAATAAAGCAAATGTCTTTTCAATGTCTCAACGAGCCTATAATGATACAAATAAGATGTTAGTAATACAAACAACACTTCAACAATTGCGCTCTCGATATTAGTTATTTTATTTACGATTATTGGCTCTATTTAGATAAACAAACAAGTTAAAAAGTCTATACGTATTCCATGTCTGTCATTTCATGCGACATCACGCGTACAGACATTTACATATTAATTCATGGGTTTTCCGTATGTAGAGCGAGAATAATCAACGCGA
Source organism: Anagyrus pseudococci (assembly GCA_030522585.1). NCBI lineage: Eukaryota > Metazoa > Arthropoda > Insecta > Hymenoptera > Encyrtidae > Anagyrus > Anagyrus pseudococci. The sequence continues at coordinate 38,564 of JAPYYQ010000970.1, forward strand.
CATCACGCGCGGACTTTTAAATGTTTATTTACATAAAGACTATACGAAAACAAATAACACGACAATTCAAGTGCCGGCTACTACGAAAAACGTATTTGTAAAAAAAAGCATTACAAAATTCGGCATACTCGATTATCCGGGGCATTGTTGATCCTACTCTTTGCCACGCCGCGTGTATCATTAGCTAAGCAAGCAACAGGTGATTCCCCGAGTACGGCGCAATAATGGGGATAAGTTCATAAGTCTCGAGCTTTCACTCGCGGAACAATTGCTCACCAGGCCGTCTTGATGCTCTGTACTCGAATGAAGCCAGTAGTAACAGCCAGCGATATACTCTCGGACTGAGGAGCTTAGAGCCCCGAGGCTACATCGACCGCTCTTTAATTACGTTTTCACGCCGAGTCCTCCCGGTAAGACCGGTATACGATCGGCTATACTGGGTTAACGACACGGGAATTGAAACTTGAAAAAAGGCTTACCGACTACACAAGTATTTGTAGACTTTTTTTTTTATCAAAAATCAGGAGATATGATAATGAAAAGAAAATGCTGGTAAAATTGAAAAAAAAATAATTTAGGCAGAGACGAATCCATGTAAGATCATGAATAAAAAAAATCAAATAAATTACAAAATAAATTGCAAAATAAATCTGCGTACAAGTTCGATAAGCAAACGAACAAAAAAAAAATCTCGCGAAAGCGCGCGCCGTTAATTAACTTGAAAATAAAAGCTAATCTAATCAAACGAGCCATCGACAAGAGTATGTACAGCAAGTCATGTAAATCATCGGGAGGAGCAACGTCTAAACTACTCCCTCGTTCGCCTTCCCACAAAATCCACGGATCTCATTCCCATACCTGCAACTAGATAAAATTACGCGAAAAATAAAAAAAGCCAGTAAAATGGGAAGGAGCGTAGATCTAGTAGAGTGTGCGAGAGTAGCGGGTAAGTAGGAGGCAGGTGTAATTGATCAATCAGCGTCTGGATCCCGGCGTCACGCGAGCAAGCTCCCCCTCTCTCTCTCTCTTGGGCTAGAGCAACGTCTAAAATCTTATTGCAGAATCGAGGGATCAGCAGCAGCAGCAGGGGGGCACGTAGGATTGCCGGGTGTCAACGAAAAGTCGCCCGGAGGTTTTTCGAGAGGCGCGCCTCTCTGCTCTCCCAGCCCGAGCTTGCTTATTAAGATAATAACGCGATGGAAATGACGTAGAGTTTCAGCAGAGGGAGGGGGGCAAGAGAATAGCGCTGAAACGCACGAGCGCTCGCTGAAAGTGCGTGACTAATTAGCCTCCCTCCTCCACCCACTCCCCCCCCCCCGCACGCTCCCTCGGCTCTGTTAAAGGCTCTACGCCGCAAGGTAAACCTCCTCGTTTTCCCTACCTTTTAATTCGTTCCACGGCCCAGTTGTACGGCTCTCTTAGCACTTTGTCTACTCTTTTCTCGCTCTTTTTTTTTATATTTTATTCATAATTTTCTGCTCGTTGCGATATTCCGTGTTATTTATTCATTTATTTTTTTTTTTTTAAATCATTACAGATGTTTTTTCTTCGCGTTTTGCTTCTGGGTAAATACGCTTTATGTTCTTTTTGGGGGGGAGGAGAGGGGGAAGTGCGAGAGAGCGCGTTCGTTTTAAATCCATTACGAACGAAAGTTTAAAGCTGAGTGGAAAATTATGAATTACTCGGAGGTAATTCGAATATTTAACGAATTTTGAATTGAAATAAGGCTTACGCTTTGCCGTGCCGGAGATATCGGTAGAACCAAACTGTATACGTTCAAAGCTTGAAAATTCAATCGCATCGGCTTATAATGATTTAGGACTCAACGAGAGCGTATGAATTTTTCTTCGATCTCGAGAAAAAAATCTCGTGAGTTTTGAATTTTAAATTTTTTGTTATATTCCCACGTACACGCAGAGAGTCGAACTAGTTAAGCGGATGGAATATATTTAACGTAATTACGAGTGAAAATGTATTTATGCATATCAATTCAATAAAAATCGAAACGTTATAATAAAGCCGTAACATATGCAAATATAGCATTAAATAATTAAACATTACGCGTGTACATTAAAAAGACCTTGTATTCCATTTACACACTCGAGGCAGTGCGGTGTATTTTCTCGTTTCCACGCTTTCCATTTCCAAAAAGATCTTATACCAGCCGAGTGATAATCAAAAGTAAAAGCCGGCAAGTGTCGAGCGTCGCGTATATTGTTACAACTGTATAGGATTAGAAGCGTATTATACGAAATTGCATCACACGCGCGCGCGCCTCCCGTTGCGGACTTGACGCGGAGTTTGCAAATTAATCATAAACTCGTGCTCTTTACGTCGGTTAATTTCCAACGTGTAATCACGGCAATTAATTCGGCGACGTTAGTGCGCGCGTCGGGCAATTTTCGTTCCGGAGTCGAAAATAATTTCACTTCTGTACGTACAGACACACATTGCGTTACGTGTACTCTCCTCTCGCCCCGTGTCCCCTAGCACTAATTATGATAGATATTGTAGAGGGTAAACGCCACGAGGATGCCAAGAGGTAAAGTGGCGGTTCTTTCTGCCGGTGTTCGTAGCGATGGCTATTCGTGACTCTGTGTCTATACGGCACTTTCTTACTTATCGTTCATTATCCTTGAGTTTCCGAGCAAAGGAGAGATGCTGCATCCCGAGCTTTTCGTTTCGAGAAAGTCAAAGACGAATGGGCGCAAGATTGACGCGGCACGACTAAACTCTACGTTTCCTTTGGCTAAAATTGATGTAGTAATTAATAGATAATTGATGATCAGCCGTCAAGTTTTTTTTTGGGAGGAAGGAATACAAAGTCGAAATTGAATAAGACAACGGGATTTTAGAAAAGAATAGCAGCAGTGAAGAAACACACGCTTGGGCTGTTATCAGTCAGCGATCAGGCAATTCTAAAATCAAACTTTTGAACTTGGCTCTCGCTGGGCGGCAAGGGGTTTCCGCAAACGGAAGCGAGACTTTCGCCACAGCCAGTTGGAAAACGCAAATGTAAGCATTGACTAACTTATTCGAAATTTCAAACTTTAATTGCTGGTTGAGCTTGGCTTAAAAAGCTTCGTCTTTTTTTCTCTATATGTGCTTATTAGTCTTTCATCACGATTACCACAAAAGAGAGAGAGAAAAAAAAGAGAAGGATGAAAAAAAAGGCGAGCAGAGTTATATGACTACAGCAAACTAATTTTGATTCAACGGTTAATGAGCCTAGATGTGCATAAGACGCGAGAGCAGGAATGCGAAATGAATATGAATTATCAGAATTATCGAGCGACGATTACCCTCGCGCTCTCTTGTACCTCATTACAATGTTGCTGACTTAGATACGAGGCTTTTTATTCGAGAGAGAGAGAAAAAAAAGCCGATCAAATCGTGAAAACTTGTGCAATCCAGCGCGCGATTATTCTCAAAGTAATAGCCGCATGAAGTCATTCTTCAAAATTAGAATTGTAAGTATAACGAAAAAAACAGGAGTCTATCGTTTTAGCACTAGCTGGGCGGCGTCTAGTTGCATATCATCGAGCAAAACTTGAAATCTGCGTGGAACGAAAAAAAAAAAATATCGAGTAAAAGTGGATTTTCCAGCGCGCGCGACTGGGAAATTAGAAATCACGCGCTAAATATTTTCGAGTGCCGTAGAAACTTTATATACCGACGATAAATCTGCAACGCAAATAAATCATTTTTTTCCATCTTTAAAACGCGAACAAATTACTTCGAGAAAGTCTCGAGCCGATTAACCAGTCGCTGGCGTACGTTAAAACGTATGATTTTAAGAAATACCACGATTTCCGATAACCGCATGTTCAGCATCGAAAATAAAAAAAAAAAAGATCGCCACAGCTGTGAATATGAATCAAAAGTAGATGTATCAAAAGCGACGAATCGCATTGATCCTCTTTCAACAGCCCAGGCGGCAGTAAACCCTTAAAGGCCAATAAGTCAAGCTCTATCGTATAGGTATAAACTCGCGCGAGAGCAGCTGTAGGAAAAATCTCTCAATTCTCAAGCGCGACTTTCTCTCCTTAAAGCGTCTCATCGCTCGGGAAATGGCAAGCGCGTTATATGCCCCTCTCTCTCTCAAGATTTCCAGGCGTGTACACATAAAGCGACGAGCCGCCGCCGCCGATCTCGACTTTCACGCGATGAGCCGGGCCGAAAGAGTGATCCTCTCGGCTCCCTCGCACATCTAAAATACCGAAGCTCCTACATCCTTGTCAAACAGCTGCCCGGGCAATAGCGCGCTCGGTCAACAGCGAAAACGAGAGAAACAGAGACGGAGAGAGAACGTGACTCGGATCCTGTTCTCTCTCTCTGTCTTGGGCGAGCCGCGACTCGTTGGCTTGCGATTGGTCCGTCGTCCTATTAGCATTGTAAATCCGCGTTTTTTTTGCCACTGCCCCCCCCCCCCCTAGACGCATGATATTCCCTCTAACGCCATCCACACGGAGCTCCTATGTCGAGAGGTGGGTCCAATCGTGTTCGCCGCCAGACGACGATCCTGCACCGTGTGTGCGTGCGTTGCATAACGCTCTCCGCTAAATTTAGTCGTCTTTATCGAGGAGGGGGAGGGCGAGGGATTTTCCGCAATAAAACGATGCGCGTATATAATGTCGAGCAGCGATTTCTCGCTTACGTGACGTTCCCGCGTTCATTATTAAAATGTGTGCAAATGACGCCGACGCGCACACGGCCCCGGAAGACTCGCGCAGAGGGAAGCAGCTGCTATATGGTTATTGCGGGAGGCTTGGCTCTTTTTTTTCGTTATTACGTTGCGATTGAACGGTAGAGAGAGAGAGAGAGAGAGAGAGAGAGAGAGAGAGAGAGAGAGAGGGGGTAGGGGGGGCGGGGGGAATTCAAAGAGAGTTCGTCGGGGGCTCTGTGGCACACATGGGCGGTCGTCGGCAGCTTTGACGAACACCTTGGCTGTGAAGGCTCTCTCTCTCTCTCTCTCTCTCTCTCTCTCTCTCTCTCTCTCACTCCTTAGTTTCGACTTTCGCGAGATCGCGCTTAGATGATTATCTCTGCCGATACGCTAAGAAAGACAGAGAGAAAAAAAGAGATGTGTATCACCGTATATATCTGTATAAGTGTACGAGCCACTGTGGACTTTTAGTCCGCTTGTGGCGCCGATTGTGAAACGCTTTTGTCTCTTAGCTTTGCCGGCCCTCGCTTTGCGCCAAGAGAGTCCCCCCTCGAGTCTGATTATTGGTATTAAACGAGCGCGCACCGATGAGAACGAATTGTTGCTTGCGTTTTATGGAAATAAAAACGGCCGAGAGCAACAGTTCGTCCGCTGTATAGCGCGTATATAAAAGTGAAAACTCCACAAGTGTATAACGTACGGACGCGCGCGTTTTAGAAATCAAGCTCCAACGGCTTCGATCCATCAAGGATAATCCTTTACTGCTTCTTTACCCTTTGTTTCTTTTTTTCTGTTACCCCCTCTCTTTCTCTTTTTTTTTATTGCCACGGCAATAAAATTAGAAATTCGAACGTTTGATTTATATATGTATACGTTTCGATGCATGTGCGTATATCCAGAGTTGGTACACCTTACGACTCTCCAGCAAACACACAATATACACTCGAGAACCTACTTTTCTTTTTTACTTAAAAATTGTCAGCTTCTCACGCGAGACGACTACGATAGTCGGTACAACTTATGAAGCGTTAAATTGATTGTCGCCGGCCGATCTGTTTCTCCACGCGCTTAGTCATAATCATCGAGAAAGAGAGAGACTCTCGGCGCACGTCCTATAGGCAGCTCGCGTTTAAAACGTTCTCAGAGCTATGGTTAAGCATTGGCCATTGCGAAAGTACGAGTGCGCGGTGTCATGAGCAAGCCCCTCTCTCTCTCTCTCTCTCTCTCTCTCGCGAATCTTTGCGTTTCCGCAAGAAACCATGCCGAGAGCGTATACTCTCCAGCCAAAGAGAGAGAGAGAGACGGAGAAGCGATTCGCACAATGGATGTATATCCTTTGGGCGGTTCGACGCGTCGTCTGTTAACCAGGTATAACCGATCGATCGAGTCTCTCTCTCTCTCTCTCTCTCGCATTGCAAAATAACGCGAGTGAAAAAGGAGAGAGAGAAAGAGAGGGAGATGTTGGTACGAAGCCGCGATCGATCACCAAGTCCGAGAGCACAAAGCATGTCAGCGTGGTACAGCAGAGAGAGAGAGAGAGAGAGAGAGAGAGAGAGAGAGAGAGAGAGAGAGACCGCCTGGATACGTACACAAACGCCGGAGAAATATGATTGGAAGATTTAAGGGCGGGAGGCAAGAGAGCAAACGAAAGTCAAAAGCGCTTTTTTCCCCGGGAAAATGCCAGCTATGGGGGGGGGGGGCTACAATTACGGGGACTCGCTATTGCTTTTGTCGCGTTTTATTCGCCGATCAACAGCCGACGACGCTCGTGACTTTTTCCATACGTGCGATTGCGCGGCCTCATGACTTTCTGGTGGGCTTCCGCGTTGCCGATTCATACAGCGCGCTAGTCTGTTTGCGCGCTATACCGATAGGCTTAGGCCCGACTTTGTATGCTCGTGGACGCACAAGCCGAGATCTTGGAAATTTTTTAGCGGTTTTTCAAGGCGCGCGCGCGCGCGTTACTCAACCTGTTTTATATATATTTTTCTCCTTTCCGTGAACGCTATTCGGTGGATATACGAGAGAGTCGTGATCGATTGGAAATGAGCGCGCCTGGATATTTTTCTGGCATTTCAATTCGTATATACATTCGTATAGCTCTACACACGCACACTGTCGTTATGTCATTTAAAATCGTACGAGAGAGATTCCGTGTAATTAGAAAATCATTTATCTTTGTCTCTTTTCAATAGCATTCAATAACGCAAAGTTATACGATTAAATTCTTAATGTGGTATACATATGGGCACGGAGGAGGGTAGGATTATATAATCAAGGCAGCGGATGAGGCTGATATTTGAGAGAGTATAGGAGCTCGTTGAAACGAAACAAAATCAATACGATGATTTCTTTGGCATTATGCGCGCGATGTGTATAAAACCGATGATAAATCGATGGCAAACTCGCGAACGGCAACATTGTCATTTTTCTCTCGCTCTACGTGCTCTTCTGCCGTGTTACGCAAGAATAATCGGCTGTAAAACGAGAAATATATAGTGTGCGAAACAAACCGATATCGAGAATTCGTCATACGTTAATAAACGGAGGAGCGAGCGAGTCCACCGGACATTCTTGAAATTACGCTTTCAAGAAAGACAGAGACGGGGGGGCCTAAGCGTTTCGCGCAGTCGGCTCACGTTTTTTCGTTCGTATCTCGCGCATATACAGATATATTTGTAAACAGCGCGCTCGCGGACGGCGTCTCCGAGCGCGCCTGCGACAAACTCGGCTCTCTCACTCGAATCGTTTATAACGCGAATTGAGTCATTTTACCAAAATGCAAATAACGATTAGTGCGATGGTCAATCGTTACGCGCGCTCGTCCGTTACAGTGTCAACTGATATTGGAAATGGCTTTGAAAATAGTGCCGTGATTCACGGGCTTCGAACGCGGCAGTTTTTTTTTCGAAAAATCCCGGATACACGCAATGTAGACGAAACAAAAAAAAAACAAATTTCATGGGCTACTTTCACGAAGGAATAATAAATCACGATCGATCGTCGATCACCAAAGCAGCGTTATGAGGCGCGCGTTAACTCAAGCCGGCGCTAATACATCGTAATTATTAATCTCATCCGTGCCTCTACACATCCTTCACCGGCTTTGCTCCAGTTTCAAGGGGGGGCTGCCTCTCGGTGAAACGCTTTATATTTTTCTCAAGCTCATACTCGCAAGTGTTGACAAGCCATATAACAGCGTTTATTCCAAGCGCGACGCGACAGAGAGACAGAGAGAGGTAAGATGAAAAAGTATTATGTCAACGAGCCGTTAGAAAAGAATAAGCGAGTCACGGTGTAAACGCCGGTGTAATAAAACCTAGCCTCGTCCTTATCAAGGCGGTAGGCTCTGCTCTCTTTTCCGGGAATCCCCTGTTCCTCCTCGGGAGCGAAGCGGCAAAAAGGCGCTACAGGAGCGTGTTCGAGTTTGCGACCGAAACGACGAGTTGTATATCCGGGTCGTTGAAAGAAAGCGCGCGCGCGCGCCCGAGAACAGCCAGAGACAGGCCCCGCACACAGACGCAGAGCGGGTATAGAGGCCCCGGCGACACAGAGCGCGCGGCGAGTCGAAAAAGGAGGACGCACGGAGAATCAACCGCTGCTCGCTGCCCTAGTCAAAAGCGTCTCTCTCTCTCTCTTGGCTTGAAGAAGCCGCGAATAGGGGGAGATTGTCAGTGGCAGGCAGACAGAGAGACAGACAGGTAGATGGAGAAAAAGAGAGGGAGAGACTCACCAGTCAGTGGGGCGAAAGTCGAGAGGGCCCAGATAAGCGCGAGCAGAAGCCTCGGCGTCTGCGTCGCCAGCGAAGGGGCGCCTCTTCTGCTGCCGCTGCTCGCCTCCTCTCCAGCCATGATCCTCCTCGCTTGGCGGTTATAGCAGCGCTGGTTATACTCGCGTCTCTTCGCGCTGCTGCTGCTGCTCTCGGACCATCGGTCCCCGCGCACATCTCACGCACAACCCGCGGCACTTGTCTCTCCTGCTCCTCGACTCCTCGACGTCGACGTTGACACCCGTTGCCAGAGAGGAGCCTCAGCTACGGGCCTCCATCTCTCCTTGCGCGGAGAGAGAGAGAGAGAGAGAGAGAGAGAGTGCTAGTTCGGCCGGGCAAAGTCTCGCGATACCTTGCCGTTACTACTGCCCGACTGGCCGTCTACTACTAACTCCCGCGGCTGCTGGTCCGTCTAGTCAGGCGGCGCAGCCGTTACTACTGCAGAGCGAGAGAGCAGTAGCAGGGGGGAGGGCCCGGTGCTCCGACTACTTGGGACTATACGCTGCTGCTACTGCTGGTTCCGCGCTGCTGGCGCTGTGTGCTCCGCGTGTGCTCTCCTGGCTGGCGCGCGTGCACACGTTCCCTCGGCTCTCGCGGCCGACGCAACTCTCCCGGCGGGCCGAGACTCGCGCGCCGGCTATACGGGGCCCTCTCTCTCTCTCTCTCGCTCGCGCCGGCAACGGGCCGTCACCCCCACCTCCCTATAACCGCCGCGCCACCGCTAGCGCTACTGCCTATAGCCGCGGCACCGTTGTCCTCGTCCCTCTCGTCCTCATCGCCGTCTCTCGTACTCGACGTGCTCCTCGTTCATTCTCGTTCGCCGCTCGAGAGAGGGAGAGAGACCGACCGAGCCCGGGGACCGTTCGCCAGGTTGGAATAGACGGAGACATCCCAGAGCCAGCAAGTGAGAAAGAGAGAGAGAACGATCGAGAGAAGGGAGGGGGCAAAGGAGGATCTCGCGGAGAAGGAGACGAGCGGGCGCATTGTGCGCCGATCTCGCGCGGAGGATGAAGCTGCTGCGGCCCTCTCTCTCTCTCACACACAGCTCACTCTCTTGGTGGGTAGTATGTAGAGCAGCAGGCTGCGCGTATTGGAAGCACGTATATATAAGCGCGGTGAAAGTCGCCGGCGCAACAACGACACCGACGACGACGGAGCCAACGACGGCGGCGTTCGGGGCCCGTTTCACTGTATAGAGGCCTGCTGCCGCTGTGCAAAGCCACCGCCTGCGCCAGCAGCGGCCGCAGAGAGGCTCTCCCGTTTTCGGAGATCCGGAATCTCGGCGGAAGGCCGCTGCACAGTGCGGGCCTGGCGCGAAAGCACACGGGCATCCTTATGCTCTCTCTCGCTTAATGTCGACACGAGCGACATACCGGCCGATGGAATGATTTAGTCGGAAGACTGCTGGAAGGCTCGTTTGGCACAAGGTGGGGAGGTTGATTGGATATAGCTGGCGGAGTTGGATTGTAATAGCTCGCTCTCGCGTGGCTATTAGAGAGAGAGAGCCGGATATGTCATTTTCGTGGAATTAGCGCTCGGAAATTAGAGGCTAATCGAACGGCTATGGTATATCGGCGCTTGTTATGCAACGAAAAAGCCGCGAAGGCATTTAATTCGTAAGGAGCTTGCGGAGTGTAAAAAAACCATCAATTTCTCTTTCTTTTGCTCTTACTCGTTTATTGGTTGGTAATACGATAATACGCGGCCGTCTTAGGCTTGGATTAGTGAAAGTATCAGTTTGGGTGCCGGGTGGTATCAGTTGACGAAAAGGAGGAAAAAAATCGGACTGACTTGTGATAACTTTTCACTCATTATAAAGTGAAATTTCTCGCTTAAAGAAGGAGGTCAATAATGAAGTCACGGTGATTTTTCATATTTTACGCGATTGGAAAACCGTCCGATCGTCTCGGAGAGTTTTCAAGTGTTAATAAACGTCGGACTGCAATTATTTAAGACTCGGAATTCTTTACGAGGCTATTAATCGCGGAATGATCGTTTTTAACGGGTCACTCTCAAAATTTGTATTTCACGTTGAATAACGTTATGGTATATTTGCAATTACTCGGTATTAGAATTCGAACATTTCTGTATTCAACCAGCAATATTTGTAATCGTGTTCTGTTATTTTATGGTCTTATAACTCATACGAGTTTTAAGAAGCTACTAAAATTTATTTAGGTACTAACGAAATGATAAATAATTTCTCATCTCTCACGAGTATATTTTCAATTTTCGGTGAATCGAAATTAAACAAAACGATACGATCTAAAAAAGTGCACTTTACGAAAATCCTTTGGTAAATTATAATTCAGGGGTTCATTCTTCTATTATGCAGTCCGTATAAAGTACGATATGGATGCTAAATTTATGTGGGAATGCCTGGAATGTAAGAAGCGTATGGAACGTCTTTAATAGAGTACAATTTAATTATAACTTTAATGGTTTCGGAAGAGGCATTTCTTGACAATTTAAAATCTAATTTAATCTTCTAACTTGTACTTGTCTATATTTATTAGCTTATCTTTCGTAATTTTTCTAATTTTAAATCTCAAGACGAAGAAAAGGTTTCAAAAAACAAATTTTTTTCTACCCACAGTCTTATATACCGAATTTTTAAAGGATAAAAGGAAATATTATTCCTTGATAGCTGCGACGATGATTCATTTTGTATTAAATTGAAATTAACGTGAATATATTTAAAATAACTAAGTCAGAGGAATGAATCAAGCTTATAAGTGGTTTACAATATCCTTCGAAGAACCGATAAAGTATATTTTGTATGTCTAATACATAAAAATTCTAAGCTTTTATCTGTAAACATCCGGCTTGATAATTGAAAATTTAATTAAAAATTTTAATCCCAATGTTATTGAATAATATTGTGACTAAACTGCAGATCTAAAAATGAAGAAAAAAAATGAAAAAAAAAACTTACAATGATATAATAAAATGAGTAAGGTTTTAATGCGACGCTTGAAATTGAAACGATGTAGTCTGAAAACAAAATTAAAGCAAAGAATATGCGAAGGTTATACTTACAGAATGTATGCAATACCGACAAAGCTTTTTAAGAATTCGAAAATAAGGCGATTACAAAAAAAGAGGGGTAAATTATAATAATTATTGCAGTATTTACAATAACACCTTTGTTTGAACATTACATAGAAATTTGACTTGTGCCACTGTATTTGGGATAATGATGTATTCGAAGAATTTGTTTTGTTTCGTTGAAAAATGTTTCAGCCCAAATTATATTTATAAATTTTCGAGGTATTTAATTCTAGGATAAACGGTATCGTTCTACAACAATTGTATATTTTATTTTTTATCGTAACTAAACAATACGTGATTATAATGTATATACATTAACTTGCTTTCATCCGTACAGAATTTACACTTTTTTTTAATCAAACACATTTCTTATTGTGTAAATAATAATATTCGCTTTTATCAATTTATATTACATTCAATTAGGATTAAAGCCGGCTTTAATCGATCATGTGACATTCAATTTAAAAACATCGGAAAATATATCAATGAAAAACTGCTCGTGAAAATGTTTGTTCTCCAACAAAAATGCAAAATGCAACTAATTGCATCTAGTATAGGAAAAACAACTCGTAGACAATAATAACTCATACGAATACATCGATGATACAGTATACTCTCGTCAAAGTACGCAAATTTTAATTTACGTTGCATGCGCTCGGGCAATCGAGAGTCGCGCACAAAAGAGCACGGATGATAAATCTTACGAGTACAGCACTTAGGCCCGAACGCGTGTATGGGCTTTCGCGCAACACCCTCCCCCCTGCTTGTAAAGGAGGGGTGGAAATGAAAAAAATTGAAATTCGACCTTCGGTAGATGTAATAGTCCGAGCTTGTGTTTCTTCTTTTACATTTAATGCACATATGCTCGCGTCTTTGTGATACCGGATGCTGCATAGCAATTTAATGAACAGACTTGGCTTATTCCAGTACGATTCTCCTTTTATGCTTCTCCGATGTATACCTTTTCTGTGTTATCTTATTGGTTTTGTTACTTTTTTAATTTTTCTCTGTGTGACTACAATTTTTTTTTCAGCTAATAATTGCGTTTGTCAAAACGAACTATCGTAGACGCAATTTTTTTTCATCACCGTAGAAATATTTATAATGCCGCATAAGGAGCCATAATTCACAAAGGTTTGCAATAAAGCGGGAAAGGTTATTTAAACAAAACAAAACGTTGAGCAATATTTATCCGCCCATTATTTTTCAATAACAATACACTCGTCGCTCACGTATGTTACCTTTTGGTTTTTTTTGCGCTAGAACAAGCTAACAATGTGCGAACGTCAAAATACGAATAACACATCCAACAGCCCGTACAGCTATAAATATTAACGATTTGGCTTCTAACCGGTATGGAAAAAGAAAACAAAATGAAAGAAAAAGCTTTGGGCAAGGTAAGGCAGCAGTAGCATCGACGTTTCTAGCCCAGGGATCGCTAAAGAAAATAACCTCGGGGCTGTGGATCCTTAGAAAAATCGGTATCCCATTCGTTGGCAAAGCACAACCAACTGCGTCTCAATGAATCCGCTTATAATTGCAGGCTGTCGGCAAATATTAAAAGACCTCAGCAATGACACTTGTCACTTAATAACGTGAGATCGGCAAGTGTGCCGTGCTAGATAAATTCCAGCGCGCGCTGACGAAATAAGGAAGCTGCAGAGTTTGGCCCTCGACCATAACGCCCCCCGGCGCATAGGCTCTGGATCCTAGCTACAGGCTATACGCACACACAGAGATCCAGACAGGCCGACGACTCTCGGCTAAACTTTCTCGAGCATGTGCGCGGGGGCGAGGTTGCCCCCTGGGGCAAGGGGGGGGGCGAGTATAGAGAGCCCGAGAGAGCGGCCGCCGGCACTGACCTTGAATCCGCGCTCCCGTACGCGACCTTGAGCGGGGCTCGTCTTTGGAAAGTCGCGAGAGCGCCAGAGAGAGAGACCTGTATTCGGAGAGCCATACGACGAATTCCCCGGATGGCAATATGTGTACGATATCGACGAGGAGAGGAAACGACGAGAGCGTGCGGATCTCGCTCTCTGCTCTGTACGGGATCCGTATAAGTAGGTTTTCGGAGTAAGAGCATTGCAACTGCCCCGACGAGTTTACGGGATCTTCCTTTGGCCTCTTTCGCTCTCGCGCCTCGGCTCGTACCTGCTCGAACCCGTGAACTGTCGAATTCTTTGATTCTTTTCGTTTTTTTTTTTATTTTACCTGCCGTTCGGAGAGAAAGTTGCCACTGCCGTTGCTGCTGCTTCGCTCTGGCTACTTGATTCGATAAATACGTGCGGGGCATCCACAGCTGTTGTAAGGTCTCACGTGGATGGGAAATACCGATATTGGCCCATAGAATTTTTCGAGCATTAGGGATTTTTCATTCGCTCATTTTTCGTTCGTACTGGACTATGTTTATCGTGTTTTCTGCGTGCGTCTGCATGTGTGTGGTGCTCTTGTCGAGGGCAGGATGTTAAAGCTAGTTTTGTATATGAAATACCGTACAGTCGGTGGCTTTCTTTTTTCTTCGATGGTATCTAACCAGCTACTGTATTCCTTTATACATGGCTACACCGAAATGGACTCATTATATCAAACTGAATTTCATCTTATGTCAGACGTTCATTATGATATCCAAAATCTACTAATGACCAAAACTAATTCCAAGCCAAACTAAATAACGATTAAATTGATTTACCGGTTTGGCTAATTTCTAGTCTTTTAAAAAAAGAATTTGTTTTTTGTCGATCTCTTAATTAAACTAATGAATAGAATTAGGCAAAAATCGGCATTTCATCATTCCCGCCCTCCGAACGCCATTAATCAGCTCCATAGAAAATAAGATTAGAAATTTTTTTTTAATCACCTCCACTTTTACCACGAGCAGAAGAATACGAGCATGCGAAAAAAAAACGTAATTAGGAAAATTTTCACAGACAATAGGGCAAAAAGAGATAACAAAAAATAAAGTCCGGGTACACAGGCTGGAAGCAGCATTTTAAAAACCGAAGAAAGCGACCGCGTAGAATTATTTAATTAGACAATTCATTCGGCGAGAGAGATATGAATCATTTCTATCATACCCTCTTTTTAAGGCAGCTCGAGCAGATAATGCCCAGTGAAAGTCCACTAAAAAGCCCATATCCCGAAAAAAGGCCCGATGTTCGTGCGCTAAGTGAATGCATGCAGGCTAACGGTTTATTTCTTGACATACTATTGAGAACGTTATTTTTACCCGTTGGGCCCGGCTTTTCAATGTATTTGAGTACCGTAAAAATATTTCTAAGCTCGGTTAAGGATTTATTTGAAGAAAAGAACGAAAAAAAATCAAGAATAATAGAAAGGCTTATCTCAAACACCGGTTAACTGGAAATATCGTTGCGTTCTGGTGTTTGTGATTTACCGGAGAATTTGAAAACGGATAATACCGTGACGATGCGAGAATTATTCGAAATTTATTGCTTCAAACATTAAAGTCGTGCTTCATCGTCTGAGTCATTTAAAGAACCCTACCGAAATACGCCAAATCGAAGGTCAAAAATGCTTTTAAAAAAATCCATTAGTCACTGTATTTGCGGTAGCGTTAAAAAAAAAGCTACATTATCTGAACATTTTTTCCCAGTTGCTAAAAGCGTCCAGAGAATTATGTCAATTTTTGAAAATGAGTTTGCTACTTAACACTCGGTAAAAAATTTCAAATCACACAATCGATATTCGCGTTTTGGCGATACAACTTCATAAGCAAGCGAATAACGAGGGGAAACTACCATAAAGATCATTATTGATACTCCCCGAGCGTTTCGTTAATGATTTATCGGCGTTTATTAATTTCGTCCAATGGATTAAAGAGTAAAACATCGATTCTCCCGAGCATCAATCATCGTTTATCAACGAGGCTTAATCTCGTGAAATCGATGAAAAATACGAGCGCTAACCTTGTATGGTATAAAAAATATTACTACGCCGTTTGACAATGGTAACCGTAAGGTTCTCTCATGAAGCCTTCCGAATACCGCCCGATTTGTTATACACCTCGCACTTGTACGCAGACCTTCAACTCTCAAGAACGATCGTTTTTCCGTTTGAACGAAAGCCATCCCGATTCGAGCCGCAGTGCGCGTCCTCTCAAAAAGTTTCTCCTTGTCCAGCCATGCAAAACACACGACATCCGATTAGACTCTTCACCCAACGAACGACCATGGCGGCCTAATGATTTTTCCGCTTCCTAGATCCCCTGCGCGCACTGAAATCGACGCCAAAAAAAAAACTGTTCACCTCAGGCGACTGCGGTCAAAAATCCCGAAGGAGAAGTGTATACACAGACAGCTCGAGTACTCGGGGAACTCATTAGACCAAATCCGTCGAGATATAGCCGGGAGCGCCGAGTCGCCGGCAGGTGTATATGATTTCCAACGCCCACTTGGCGCATAGCAGCAGCTGCCGCCACCGTTGTATAGCTGCTTCTCTTTCTCTCACTCTCTTAAAGCGGCCCTCGCGGCTTCCTCGTCCCGCGGTATAACGCCCGGGGCTCTCGACCTTGACTCTGAGACAGACACCTCACTGTGCTGTAGGCTCTCTCTCTCTCTCTTTCTTCTCTTTCTTCTCGCGAGAGGTAAAAATGTTTTTATCATCGCTCACGTCGCTTGTTACTCTCTCGGCTCTCGGGGCGAATCCGGTTCGGTGCCGATCACCCGGAGTTCCCGAGCTCGTAGCCCCGGGGCCGTTTCTGCTTACGTGCGTAAGTGCACGCGAATAGCCGGGCTGTGTGTGATCCTGTAATTGGCTCTCGGCTATTACGATGAGGATACAAAAAAAGGGGGGGAGGGGGAGAAAAAACAACAACAACAATGACAGCCGGAAGAGGATGGAAACAGACCCCTGGGGCAGCATACACAGCGAGCCTCTGACTTGCGCATTCGCGCCCCGGGAATTCACACTTGCTTATCTCTCTTTCTCTCGCTTGCTGCGCGAACGATCGGTACGCCGAGCAAATCCTTTGAGTATAGCACTGCGAACGATCTGTTAAATCGTATCTTATTAGCTTTTCTCGCGTTGACGCATGAATGTTTCTAGCATTACGATCCTTTTTTTCTTTTTTTTTTCTTTTTTTTTAACTGGCCTAAGATCGCTTGATCCTATTGTTGTCCATATTTGCTCGAGACATGTGTTATTTTTTTTTCCCGACGCTGCTTAGAAGATTGATTGCCTTTTTTGTTGGTGTTTGAATTAATTTTATATACGGACAAATAATAGGTTTTTTTTTCACGTGACTTCATCGGCAAGCATGACTATGATGTACGTTAAACAATGTAATATTTTTTAAAAAGTTATATCTCCAGGTAGACAATACTTTATTTCTCCTACACCCAAGTAAGTTTGATGGATTACAAAACATTTAGAAATTGTACAGTCTTTTGGGTAACAAATTAATGGCAGATTGCAAAAATGTTACCGTATATATCTTTAAAATATGTGATTATTGTATGTCCAAAAAATCATTTTCGTTGAAAACGAGCCTTGGTATACGTGGTATCGACTCTTTTCTGCGAATTTAAATTAAAATTATTGCGTAAAAAATATTAAACGTAAATCTTATCATTTTATAACAAAACTTTCACACATATAACATTTTTTTTCTCATTGTACTCTTCCTATTCATCGGTCGCGCCAAATAATGCTGCAGGCGCAGACTCCGCATAGCTCTCTTGTGTGTTTTTATGTAACGTCAAGCAAGAAATATTTATTTTATCTTGGCAATATACTTTAATGACGTTTTAATTGCTTAACAGTTCGTAAACATTTCTAAATATTTTGAAATCTTGGCTAATCAATTTGTATTATTTTTCTAACTTATAAGGTAAAAAAACGAAAGAAAAAAACAATATTTTTTATTATTGTTCAATAGTTTAATGGAATTAAAAAGCTATACGGAAGTAATGTGGCTCGACGCAAATAATTTTTTTCGATTTCTGTAATTGAAAGTTACTAGGGTATTATTGCCGATCTATTAACTGAGATAATAATCACATATTTGAATGGAACTATTTTTTATCATCTACTAAATTTATTTCGGTAATGATCATTTGAACCTGTTATTATTTCAAAGATCCGGGTAATGATGAATTTTAAAATTTTTTGTACATTACACTCTTTACCATCGTACATTTTAAATCAAACAACAACAGCGTATGCCCGTTAAATGCACGACTTATAATATAAGGAAATAAAATTATTCGCTAGATTTGTTTATTATTTTATAACGGTATTTTACAATGAACTGCTGAACAAATAAAACAATCAACATGGGAAACATCGTCAAAAACTTGTTAGCTTTCGGAATATTGACAGAACAATGCACTTGTATATTTACATAATAAAGCACGTGATTTCCTATTTCGATTCAAGGTAATTCAGCAAAGCATTTTTAATGGAATCATGGGAAAAGATACGTTAATTGCTTAAATATTATAACTCCTCGAGAAAATATTAAAGTTTTCTTTTTTAAAAAATCTTTCATTAATTATTTGAAAAATACTCCAAGTTTTTCAATATACATTTTGTACTTTTATGTATTCGTCTCATCTGTCGATGTCGGCAAACATCGAATAATTAGTTAAGACAAGCATAATAACAAAAAATATTAAATTTTACATCGTAAATAACATTAAAAATTGATCTGGTAAATATTCTTTTCACGGAGTTCAAGGAAAATATAATCGTACGTATCGTCGACTTTATATTCATTTCCCTTACAATAAATTATAATACATACGATACTGCTTATATTGCACCTATCGGTCTTATCAGAAAACTTACAATCTCCAGGGTCAAATATATTAGTGGGTTTATAATTAAATTTACTTAATAAATGTCAATACTCGAACGTCCTTAAAAGGCCGTCGAAAGTTTGCCTTTCGCATTAACCTTCCATCAAGTCAAACACGTTTAACATAATCCTTTCCTGGTTAACTCCAGTATGTTTTCCAACAAATTTAGTACAGTATCCTACTTTTAATGGTAAATAACGCGTTTATTAATTCTTTATTTTAAATTTAAAAAAAAAAAGGAGAATTTTTTTCCTTCAAAATATCAATTTGCCAACTCCCAATCCATCGACCCGCAAATTCCTAATCAATCAAGCCACAAAACCCAATCAATTTCCAAAATCCAGCTATGATCATATATCAACGGTAAGATACAAAAGCAAAAAGTACGTCTTTGAAGAACGGAGGAAAAAAAAGCTCAGCTGGATTACGCAAGCGATACAGACAAGAGAGATAGAGGGCGGAGGCCTATCGGCTCGATCATGCGCGCGCGTAAGGTGTTGGGCACGCCCCTATTGAGAGGTTCTCACGCAGGCAAAGTCGCGCCCGCACGGCTCCAATTAACTTGGCTCTCTCTCTTGTTCCCGAGTCGAAAAGGTCGGATAAGGCTCAGAGAGCAGCTGCGGCCACTGATGCAAGGCCTTCTACGCCGGCGCGCGTATATAAATCCTTCGAGGCTGGACAAAAAGAGCGACAAGACTGCCCATCCTCTGGCCCAAGGTCGAAGCCATGGAAATATATGTGCCTCGAGAGGGGCGTCGGTGACAAAACAGCCAATCAGACTCCGCATGACCAGGGCAGCACAAGCCAACCGAGAGTTCCCGTTCCAGAGCGTTCCGCGCTCGCGCTCCTCTGATCCATTACACGGGCTAGTGCCTTCGCCGGGGAGATCATTCAAGTATACGGCATGCTTTTCCTTGGGACTCTTCTCTGCTCCATTGAGGTTACTGTTTAGAGATAATTTCAATTAAATTTACCTTCTTTTTTTTTTAACTTGGAGAAAACGTCGATCTTTGGAGATTAAAAACATGTTTTTACGTTTGAAAATTGCTGTTGTGTTTACGGGGAAAACACGAACAAGTGTTGCTATTCAATAATAATTTGCCTTAGCGAGCATTATTTTGGTGTTCGGATACGCAAAAACTTTTATTCTCGTTCATGACTTATTAGTACAACGTCAAAGACTGTTTTCAATTATCTACGATAATTTACAGCCAATTCTGAGAAACATCAGCTTCACGCGTTGAAACAAATTGTTCGGAAAAATTTCTTGCCAAGCTAATTGAATTGGGAGAAAAAAGATTTTTGATTTATTTCATACGAACAGCGTAGATTGGAACTATCGTTCGTAACATACCCCCTGACCAACGTCATCTTTCAACGAATCTATATAAATGATCAAACGTATATACGCACGCGAATAAAATTACGCTGCGGCTGCCTCGTGTTCGAAATTTACTGCCAGCTACGATTTTTCAAATTAAACTTCGGTAGCTCTCTCGTTGCATTATTTATAAATTCTCGACTCTGCTGGATTTACTTAAAATTCGCGCCGTAAACAAACGCCGAGGCGATTCCCATGCGATTTCCACAAAAACTACCTTCCAATGCTTATCATTGTTCGTTCTCTTCGTAAAATCGAAGTCACCGCGGGCACTAGCGCTTGTATAATTTATACAACAGTTAATTAAGAAAAAATTCCAAAGTCATACGTACACAATTACAATTACAGCGACGAATTTTTTTTTCTTTTGTTATATCCATACAGCAACGCGTAACATGCAAGTTCAAAATTTTCGGTTAAACGCGCCGAGCCGGAAAAACACGTGTACATACGCGTCTGCATATTATACTCGTGAATTATTGCTGGGCGTACACGCGGAACGTGTTCGTGCGAGAAGAGGCAGAGGCGTTTTTGTGTGTGCCGCGCGCTCAGAGCCGAGAAGGCCACGGCCACGGAGAGCCGGGGAGAAAAAGAGAGGGGGAGACTTATTGGACTCTCGAAGTAAATTTAAATTATAATGAGTTATGTTTTGTCTTCATTTTCCCATTGCAATGGGAGATTATTGTATAACAAGCGTATAAAATTAACATTTGACACAGAATCGGCGTAATAAAATTAACAATAAACTTTTTTTTACGCGATACTTTAGTTGTTGCTGCTTTTTCTTATTTTGCATGGTTTGAGTATGCACCAGGCAATAATTATGTTTTTACTCATTACGTTAAACATGCAAATTTATGATTTTGATACGCGTTCGCAATAAATCAAATGATACACAAGAATTAAAATTACAGACGTGGGACTTAATCTTAAGATCCTTAAAAGTCTAATCTAAAGGGCGTTGAGTTTCGACGATACAAACACACCTGTCAATCAAATAAACGTTATATGTCGTTTTTTTAAATAAGCTATTAATGCTTTATTCGTATTTCGGATGGTTTTGAGCATAATGAAAATTCAAATACCCTAGAAATTATTCAAAATTTTCAAATCTCCGCGTCATGATACTGGTTAAATTCTTGGACGAATCACGTCACGAATAAACTGACGACAAATCTAGCTCGTCTCATTTTGTTATTAAAATAATAAAATAGATAAAATATATATAAGGATAGAAGGACAGAAACAGATCTAAAACAAAAATATAATGGCGTTAAAGTATGTGGGTAGGTTAATAAAGCAATTACTTGAAATATACTATTTCGTAAACTTACGTTTATAAAAATGAAAGATATGAAAAAAATCAAGAAAAATACTCGATTGAAAACATCGAGAGCCACTTACATAATCAAGATCAATAGCGTTTAAGTATCGGTAGTTATTATTCTATTGTTGAATTGCACCTCGCTTCTCACATCAGCGCGAGGTAAAACCAACAGACTCGCTTAGCCGTAAAAATCAACGAAATCAACGAAAACTTTTACCACTCGACTCGAGCTATGCGATAAAGAACGATGAGAAAGTAATGACTTTTCACGATTTCGATATCTTTCAGTATGCCCGTAATAAATAAGCTTGCTCAAAGTAATGAGTGTTCAAGTTAATTTGAGATACAGAAGTGAAGTCGATTATAACGCTAATCCAGTGTTTTATACACTTTCTAACCGTGACTGAAGTAAATGCCAGTGTTTTAGCCGCAATTTGTTATCTATTCGCCTGCTCTCCAAAGCCAATTGATTTTTATATATATACGTTAACGGCGCAGCTCGTAAATACATCAGACGCTGATTATAAGCTTATCTATCTTACAAACGTGGTAATTAATCCGAGCCTTCCGATTGCCGATAAATAACACAAGCGCGATGTATTTACCCCCTTACATTTCGAGTAGTACACAAAATTTCCTTCAAGAGCATTTCAATGCCGAAGCAGTCTCGTCGTCGATAACGCAGGAAAAATTAATTTCGTTTTGCATCCCTTAAATTTGCAATGTGCAAGATAAAGCCGAAACGTTCGCAAGCACACGAAGAAGCAAGTCAATTCAAACAGTCGTAGCCCGTTAATTTCCGGCCGTGCGCATCATTGTCCGTCTCGTGCTTACTAGACTCCCAGGGGCACACGCGCGCGCGGATGAGAGAGAGAGAGAGATGAAAACCGCAGGTTCGCTCTCGCGGTTCTTCGACTCTGGTAGGCTCTCTCAAGGGCGGGATTAATTAGGCCTGCGCGCGGGCTCCCGTCTACGCTCGAGACCAGGAGAAAGAAAGAGAATACGATTCGCTTTTCCATGTAGAGCAAAGCACACGATACGCGCACACGCGCGTGCGCGTTTCAACGAGGATATAAGCCGACGACCAAGGGGCAAGGGGGGGGGGCGTATTGCGACGACCTTGTGTTCTTTTCGTAAGAATTTGATCGGCTCTGACCTTAATAAAATTCACGTGACGCTGGTAAGAGTCGCGGGCTCATTGTGTGTGCGTGTGGCCCGGGCGGGGCTTTTTCAGCAGGTTGCCTTGCGCGAGAGGTGTATATAGGAGGGAGATATCTATACGTGCACGAGCGCACGACGCGCCTTTCCCTTTGCTCTAACGCCTTCTTTCACCTCCCTGTGTAATACATAGCTGAGAATAAGAGAGAGAGAGCCTAAAGGCTTCCGGGTCCGCGCGCCTACATAGTTCGGCAATGCAGTCGAGGGGATTCCCCGCTGGGGGGAGAATGGAGAGGCACACCGCGACCTCGAGAGGGACTATTGTATACGTGCGCGAGAGGCGGCTGATTGATTGGCTAACGTCTAGGCGCAATTTGGCTCGTAATTACACCGAACGCCAATCGCTATGTGTTCAAATCCAAGATACAATGTCTCTCTTTCTTCTCTGTCTCGAGGTTCGATAATCTCGTCGCACTGTGTTTTTTGGGTGCGAGCGTAAGAGGGCACAGCGGCAAAGTTTTAACGTCGCTAATTAATTAATGGGGAGCCGCGAAAACGCGTGCGTGTGCGCGCGTATCTCTGACGCAATTTCACCTGGAAATTACCATGGCTCGCGTTCTAGAGTTGCAAAATTCTTTTAACGACCAGCCACGCGCCAGCAGCATAGCACTGTCTCTCAATTTTGTGATATTCACCTCGCAATCGCTTATAATCGCGTATACGTGAGCGCGTGTGCGTTGCGATACATATAACGTGCAATTGTTTTGGGAGGGCTGTAAAGGTTCCGGGCCGAAATTGCGCGGCGCATTAAAACGTTTGCAATGACTTTGATTGGCGCGCGTGCTCATGAGGGGAGCTCAACTGCAGCGCGCGGCCAAGAGAGGATAAAGAGTAAGGTCGGCCGCCGCCCTTTCTTTCATTCTCCGCTTTATTGAGAATCAATTGCAGTCCGGTATATAAGGTCTATACGTATGTATGCGCATTGAGAATATACGTAAACTGCCTCCTTGAATCGGTATACCGAGCCGGTGCGGAATCATTGAAACCCACACCGCAAATGGGTTAATAAAGTAATGACTAACCGGACGTGCAGGTGGATTCATTGCGTAATTGGAAATGAAGAGAGTATATAGACATGTCTCGATATGGATGTGTTTAAATGAAAAGTACTCCCTCAACCTGCCAGTGAACTTATTATACATTTTCTCTTTATCATTTTTCTTTGTCGCTCAAACAGACGTAGACGCTTTTCCATCTGCATCTGTGTGTATTATACTCCTCCCCCCCCCCGTTCGTTTCGATACCAACTCAAACTCGTTATTCGAATATCTGTACGTGACGTATCTTATGTAATTATTTTTAATTAGGCATAAGAATAATAAAAACGAAGCAAATTAACCAAAGGATTTGTTCATCTCGAAGGCTTCGGAGTCTCGATTAATCGCGCGCCTTTATTTCCTCGCAATAAGATCTCAAGCACTGCTCTGCTTTTCACTTATGATAATACAACCAGTCGGATTTACGGAATGCCCCTCCCTCCCCGCGCGCAACGTCCTCTCGTTATCGTAACGCAACTGGACAATAATCGTTGAATTTTAATTGGCTAATTAAACGTTTTTATTAGGCGCCTCTCTCTAGCGCAGCTGCTACGTGTAATCTATACGTTTTTGCCAGCGCGCTTGTACTGCGCTCGCGTGCTCATTGTTGCCTGGCTGGTAACGAGAGACACGAGACGACTCGCGCGCGACAAGCACGACGACCGTGAGATATCTCGTCGTTGGTGATACAAAACCAGTGAATTCATCATTTCGATGTTATACGAATAGAGCGTATATGGCTAAGAGGAGGCCCAGGCTAGAGGAAAAACCCGATTTACGAAAGTAACTATACATATACAGATAATACGTAATTCAACAGGACAAGTCGCGAGTGGCAAAGGTGGAGGCGTCCTGTTCTCCCGGCAAATCCATCATCTGGATACACATCTAACGGGGCATTTATTTAACGCGAAAGTCCATCGCTCGAGAGCGAACACGGCCGGCAGATGCGCCTTGCGCGCGCGTTATAGTCTCTCCGGGGGAGAAGGATAAGTTGGAGGGGGGGGGGTGGAGGGCAAGAGGAGAGGAAGGAAAAAACGCAAATTCCTATTGCGAAAGCCAGCAGCGCAAGTGGCTGTGCTACGCGGAGAGCACACCAGAGAGCCGGCGCTTAGTTTTCGCTCGTATCTGTACACCCGTACGGCATATACGAGCAAGAGAGAGAGAGAGACTCGTCCTTAAGTGACGCATCGGCTATGGTCGCTAAAGAAAGAAAGAGAGAGAGAGAAAGGTTGAGCAACACGTTCCATTCCGTTGACTGAGGCCGGCAACTCTCTGTGCAGTCCCGTGGACATCGCACGCGTATAATACGCGTGTGCTCGGAGAAACTTGGCTCTCTTTCCTGACATCGGGGCCCCCAGCTTCGATATTATTTCGCGCGCGCTCTTGTTTGGCCGGCGCGATTGCGTGAAAATATGCGAAAACAAAGCAGCGCCAAAGGTTGATTAATCGGGAGGGGGGCACAGTCTTTTGTGTCCTCGCCTCACCCACCGGGGTCGCGATTAATTTTTTTTTCGCGCGCATATACGTGCCAATATTGGGAAAACAGAGCCGGAAAAAATCCGGGGGCTTTCACGTTTGACATCGGCCAGCCTACGCGGCCGGCCTGTTATTTTGGACAAAAGCGGTTGCATAAGAGACGCAGCGCGGCATTACGAATCGAAGCACTTGCTTCCTTTTTTTCTTTTCTTCTTCGTTTTTTCTTTTCTTTTATTTTTTTTCTTTGAGTTTTGTAAATATGATTAGGTTCACCGGAAATAAGGCAGCTTTTTGTTAGTGGGCTTTGGATCATCGTTCTGGAATGTTGGTGGCCTGTTTTATTTTTTTTTTTCGTTTTTTTTTGTTTTAAAGCCAACCAGTTTTCCGTAAAAACGAAAGATTGCCGATTTATCGGCAATTGAAAAATTCGAAGGTTTTGTATTACTCGAGAAATCGTTCAATACACCAACACGCGCACGCGGTAGATAATCGTTATTGAATAATTATTAAATAATCTTCCAACCGTTTATTTACAAAACGCTACGTAATTTTCAAGACGTTTATTAAAGGTAAGCTTTCGATCGAATTCATAGATAATCGGCAGCGAGCAATATTTAAACTTGATAAATATTCCCAGGTAGTAAGCTCAAGATGGGAACAATATCCATCGAACGAGCGGAAAAAAGCAACAAAAAAAGCCGTATTACCAGAACAAAGAGCGAAAAAAAAAGAAGAGAAAAAAAAGGAGATAAGATGGGCAAAAGGGAAAGGCACGCGCGTACACAGTGTAGGTTTTTCGAGGCGTGTTATGTATATCGTGGCCGGGGTTGGTCCTCGCGTTATTGTGCTGTTGAAAAATAATTTATGAACGGCTGAAAAAAAGCGGCCAGTCCGGCCGATTACAATGTATTAATCATGGCGCGAGAAAAGATTTCGCAGCGAGAGCGAGCTGTTCTCCGTATGCGCCCCCCCCCCCCAACCTACGCGATTTCGAAACAAAGCAAAAACGCTGCTGAAAAATCTCTCTCTGTTTATTCGATTAAACGTTTTTCTCTGCCAAAAAAAGTCGAATTTCGCGAAACTCAAAAATCCGAGAAATTCGGTATCGTGCATCCAAGTATACCGATTATACTTGATAACTCCAAGCGATGCTGCTCTCGGTCCTCATGATTCTTATTTCCTTAAAGACCTTTTAAAAAAAAAGAGAGAAAAAAGAAAAAAAAGGTAGGATAGCCTGTACAAACACAGTATACTATATTCATGCCCTCGTGCTCGATAGCTCGAAGAGAGAAAAAGAAAGAGAAGAAAAGAGGAGCCGCGGAGTCGTAAGGAAGAGTCGATGGTGTACACTCGGTATCCACAGAGCGAGGGGAGTTGTCCGCGAGGACGAGGAGATGAGAGAGGATCGATCGCGCGCGCGCGCGTGCATTTAATAACGGTCTTCCTCGCGAGCGTTACTCTCTCTCTCTCTCTTTCTTGTGCAGAGAGACCGTTATTACGCGGGGCTGCGGTAGCTCGGGGCGATTTACGAGCCGGTGTCATCGGCATCCCCGTGTCGCGTCATTACGTCGCTGCCTCGACAGAGAGAAAGAACGTATAGCGCACACCTCGTAATCTCTCTCTCTCGTGTATACGTGTACACACACGTCTATAAACACTCGGCGGCGCGGCATTTATTTTGTTCGTCCGTTATTAAATCGGGCATGCGCTTGATAAACAACGCGCGCGCGCGCTCGCTTCTGATGCTTCGGCTTTGTTTCCATCGCAGGAGGGGATAAGGAACGATTTTCATTCTTTATTCCTTTCGTTTGTTATTGTTAATCTCGCTTCTTTTCGGAGACTGTTAAATGTCAGACGTAAACGCGCGCGCGTCTCTGGTATGCGAGCCGTTGTCGATTTATCATCGTCCAAGGGAGCTTTTTCCTTTTTATCCATGTGTTTCTATATATTGCCTTTGAGATATCCTGTGTGTATAAGCGAGATTCGATTGCGGTATACACCGAGAGAGAGAGCTCGTGATGTTCTCTCTAGGTAGTCGTTTATTTTGCCCGTGTACTTTTTATGCTAATTTATGAGTATTCTTAATTACGCAATGAGGGGAAAAAGGAGAATATATATCCGCCGTGCACGCGAGAGAGAGAGAGAGAGATCGCAAGGTTTAGACCGCAAAAGGAAACTCCCGGCTCTGTTAGAGTATACATGTGATATTGGAACATCCGTTTACTGCAAATAAAATTCTATTGTCGTTTGACTCTGCGCTGAGCTTGCCTTCGCGGTCAACCGTCCTCTAATAACTGGAAAAATAATTTATTATTCAAGTAGCCGGAGGATTACTTGAAAACTTGGCTTTCTTACAAATACTGACAAATACTGACTTTATCTCTATTCGCTATGCAGTTATAGCAAATTAATAATGCGAATCTACGGTCCTCCGTCTGACCACTCTCGGAATCTTTCTACTGATTTCATATCGCTTCTGTCTTCCCTTAACACATCTTCTTATTCGAATTTTTTTCTATACCAAAATAAAAGATAACTCGCTTATCTGCCCGATCATATTGACCCAACAAATTAAAAAGAAAAAAAAAACAAAACAACCTCTCGGGCAGTTGTCCCTGTCAACTTAAAAACCAGTCGCCGAATACTAAATCCTCTCTTTCTCTCGGGAGACCTCGACAAACGTTTTGCCCAATCTCCATAAACATGGCAAAACAATAAGGAGCCAACCGCCTAATCTCAGGCCACTGTTTGCCCATCCAGCATAATCACCAATGAAAACGTTACGAAAAACGCATGAGCCAAGGGGGGGGGGGAAGGGGCCGCTTGCCCGAGCACTCTCGGGGCCGCCTAATTAGCCACTCCCCGCGGAGTCATGCATAATCAAGAGCAGTTGGCCAACTCGCGTCCACCCCGTGCGTTAGCCTCTCTCCCAAAGTACACGTCCGTGAGCCTGCGAGCGACCATATATCTTTCTTGCATCGCCAAGAAATCAAGGCTCTCTCTCTGTCTTTCGCGCGCGTGTGTACTATATCTCGCAACGCTGGGGCAGAGAGCCTTGCCCTTGCGCGCTCGCTTACATTCGTCTCGTTATAGTCGAACTCTTTCTCGCGTGAGCGAAGAATAAAAAAAAAAAAAAGAAAACGTAACAAACGTCAGTCGCGCAAAGAGAAGAAGTAATGGGGGGTGTAAAGGGGGGGAGGGGGAGGGAGGGATAAGGACGCGGGAAACGAGCGCGCCATTAAAGAATCGGAGTCAGTCGAGCGCGCGAGAGTGCCCTCGTTAGTCGTTGGCCGCCGAGAGACGCCGACTCTCTGGCGCGATTTGCCTCCTGCAATTAGTACCGAAAGGGGACGGCTCGAGGTGCGCTCGCACAAAGACACACATACAGACAGAGTGCATGTGCGCCTCGTGTCCCCGTGTCTCTATATACACACGCGGCTTGTTTTTCTTTCTCCTCCTCCGTTTCTTCTTCGTGTTCCTCTATATACACGCGTGTGCACCTCTAGGCTCCTTAGGCGTAAACGCGAGGGAGTGAGAGAGAAGCGGCTTCTTGGAAAAATCTAGGGGAACCTTGCCGGCGTTTTTCCTCGGCGCGCGCGCGACCACTTGTGTCCCCCGCCGCGCTCTCTCGGCAAATTACAGGGAAGAGAGCACGAGAGCGCCGCGCGTCAAGCTGATCTAATCGCTCGAGTCGCGCGCGCTGCTTCGAAAGAGACAGAGAAAGAAACACACACACAATGTGTTTCCTCGCCTTTTCGCTCTTTCTCTGGCAATAGCTATATCTTTGCCTCCTTCGTTTAACGACAGCTCTCGGCGCCCTTTCTCTCTCTCTATTCATTGAAATTTCAATTTGCCTTCTCAATATCTCGATGCTGCATCAAAAATTTAATATGCCTTCCCCTCCCCCCCTGATCGAACGCGCGCGTCATTGTCGTAAATGAAATTATCGCTGTGGATACATACGCGGAGAGTACATTATAGTCTCCGCCGAGAAAGACTATAGCGATTTTAACGCAAAGATGCCCTCGACACGACGTTTTTTACCTGACCCACTTATCGCGTCTAGCCGAGGAGAGAACGTTCTTTTGTCCGTGCCCTTTAGGCTAGTGCTCGTTTTTTTTTCTCTTTTCTCTTTCTCTCCGGCATAAGACGGCCTTCGCCATCGACCTTGCACTTAACGATCGGCTAACCGAGTCAGATCCTATTCTGTTTTTATCGCATCTGTATACCTCCTTCTCTCTCTCTTTCTCTCTCTCTCTCTCTCTCTAGACTATTTGATTTGAGTAAATCGTCTCGCGGACTCACCGAGGACAATATAAAGCTAACCGACTTCCAAGACCGTGACGACAAGTATATCTTTACTGGGATATCCGTTCAGCCGTTTCGTCCATTCACCGGGGTTTATTACCTTTGCATTATATCTCGCTTCATCAGCTTGTGAAGTGATGTAAACAAAAAAAAAAAAAATTCACAAAGGTTGACTAAGATTTTTCAAAAATTTCATCAAACTTATTTTGACCACATACAGTCCACTCAACATTCGTGGCAGAGGAGCGAGTTAATTGTGGCGCAGAAAATATAATGCGAACGATAGTACTATACTACTGTTTAACCAGACGTTGCGGGATTGACAATTAGACCCACGAACTCTCTATCTGTAATGAATCGAGATAAAGGACCCAGAGGTGCAGGGGGCAGACGCGCAAACGAGACTTTAATAACCGACTCTCGTGGCTCTCTTGGATCCGCGATCCGATTAGCAAGTGCAGTAGGCGACTTGAGAAATTTTTTTACAAGAGATTTAACGTTATACCCCCCCGATGATATCATGTTTTGTCTTTACGTGAGCTGTGTGGTCTTTAATCATGGACTTAATGGGCCTTTGGGTGATATATTTATGCACGTCCAAGTTGTAAATGTTGTGACGTTGGGCTTTTGGGATGAGCGACGATAAATCATTTAAATATTTGAAATGATTGAACGTTACGAAGTACTAAAAATAAAGGACAATGTCTATTTTTTCATGTATTTAATCTGCACCTCTTCTTAATTTTGACTTGTGGTTTATTAAAGTCGAAGAAAATAATTAGCAAACGTTGAAAATACGAGAATCGAGATAAAAGTTATTATCTTCTTTTTTTTTTTAAATACATATATTACCCAGCAATTAAGTAATGAATTTAACTTGAAAATTCCACGGCTAATTGACAGAGAGCCGGCAAAGATTTAGCGCAAATATTTTAATGAAAGAACGTGACTCTCGTTTCGTCAAGGTTTGGCAGTCATTCATATAATGAGAATGACTGCCGCTTGCACGAATAACTTACGTCAAAATCTTTGTATATACCGCGCGGCTATAAACGCCATAACGCCGTACGGCTTTATTGAATGTTTCGAAACGTTCCGTGTGCACTGGACGAAAAAAAAGAGTAAGAATAATAATGTACAGCTATATACTAGATTCGTCAAGTACAATTTAATGGAAAATATCAATCAGTTAAGTCGTCGCACTTACAGACGGTTTATAGGCTCAATAACGATTCTTTACTTCTCGTTGACAACAAGAAAGAGGGAGAAAAAGTAATACGCAAGCAAATTAATCACAACTTCATTTAGAGGCGCATTACATAAAAAAAAAAAGAGAACGAGAGGCTTGCGAAATGATACAAGAACTGAAGCAAGTCAGGCCGATAAAGGCTCCATTAACGGGACGATTAAAAAATTCCCGCATTTTGACTCATTGGCTATGGGGGAGGGAAAAGCCTCAAGAGAACTCGGCGGCTATGTCATCGGCAATGCAAATCGCCCAAGGAATTTCCCGCGATTGCCGATGAAACGCAGACAGCCGGTCCTGACTCAGCGCGCGCGCCTCGCCCGAGACAAGCCAGCCTACGCGATTTATCGAAGTGAGAGAGAGAGAGAAGAGGGAAAAGCGAAAAAATAAACCTGGACATCCCTCGATGAGGAGCAGGGAGACGTTAAGGATAAAGCCGTTATGGCGCTTTCATTCGAATCGAAGATAATCGCGGCGGAAAAAGAAGTCACGAGTCTTGGATTACCGAGCGTATACCCGAGCGCAGCGGCTCGAATTACCGCGCGCTGTTTTGAATTTCATAAAGCCGGCAATGCTACTTGAAAAAAGAGGGAGGAGGGAGAGGAGCGAAGAGTCGAGAGATCCTGGACTTTTGCGGCACATCGAGTTTCGAGAGCTGCAGCTCGTGGGTTTGTGAAGCGCTTTTAAAACCGGTCTCTCTCTCTCTCGGTTACAATGAAAAACGGTTTAGCGCGATAAAACGGCGAGGCCGGTTTCATCGGCTCTCTCTCTCTCTCTCTCCGAATGCTGTGCATACTTTTTATCTCCGATGAGCGGGCTTTTATCTGGATTGTTCATCGCTGGCAAGTAGCCGGAAATATGCATGTTGGTCGTTATTTTTTTTTTGTTCTTCCAGATGTGGTTTCTTTACGTTATGATGTCAATTATCTTTGTTATAACCGTAGAGCCGAAACGTTAAATTCAATGTGGTTGAAAGGAGAGAAGATCTGGAAAAGATTATTACATTAAGTATAGTTATTTGGCGCTAATTAATATTTCGCTCGTGCACTTTAATACACAGCTCGTTTCATCTGATACCAATGAGAGATTATTCGAGCCTTTATGTCTGTGATGAATTTCTAAGATATTTATAAATATGACGTATTGCGGACTTTGTGCGCCAGCTTGATAATGCGTTATCCTGCGAAGATGTACTGTGCGCTGTAAAATTTCAACAAAATTTATTCGTCCAGCTATCCAGTTGATTAAAAAAGTGATTTAGATAACTCTTTTTTCCGACAATTCTTTCCTGTATCAAAAATAAGTAACACCTTCGGTTTAAACAGTATTTCATATATTTCATGATTAAAAAACTATGCTTTTTTTTACAAATATCAATGTCGTCAAAATTCAAATATTTATACAAATACATTAGTTTTATGGCTCAAACAAAATACATTGTCAAATAGAGAAACACTCGTTAGAAAAAGTGTTACCTTCCCTCCCCCTCCCCCAACTTGTTTATCAAATCAATATGTTATCGTTCGCAATCAATGTATTTCACGTATTAAGTTATTTAAGTATTGAAAAAAATCATAGCGATAACGTTAAGAAATATTTATTTCACGTTTTTTTCTTTGTTTAAAAAAATTAATGTTTCTAATTTAGAAACAGATGTAGCGTGGTATGGTGATGAATGTCAATACAGTTCAGTACTTTAAGTTAATATGAGATTGATAATCAATGTATTCGAAATTAAGTTAACAAAACTGAACTTGAATTAAAAAAACAATTATTACAAGCTCGATGATTTTAAAGAAAAATATGCAATTACATGTCGTATGATTAAATGCTACTTAACCAAAATACAAGAAAACTAAATGTATTGGTCTATGAGTATTAGTAGATTTTGTTTTGGACTAGATTTAACGAATAAGTTAATATCAGTGTGTATGACTAAAATAAAAATTTTATCATAATTATTAAGACTTATAAATCTGCACAACAAAACCGATCCTTAATAAATAGATTGTTAATGCCCATAAACAATTTGAAACGTTATTTTACTTCAAATTAGCAGGGCATGGTTTTCGTTTATTAAAAAAAAGAAAGAGAAGAAACAAAAACAAACGGTATTAAAAATAAATACATCAATAGAAAATTTTTATCTTAAAATATTGTCATTTCAAAAGTCTCGAAATAAAAACCCAATATGTGGTTCACGCAAAGCTACACATTAAAATAAAAAAAAAATAAAATAAAATAAGAAAAAGGACGATAAGAATTACGAGAACTTATAATGACAAAAAAATTTGCAAGTATAGACGTACTTCGCTTAGCCCGATTAGTTAAATAAAAAAAAAACAAAAGTAATGAAACTGTTAACGATGCAGCGTTACAATCTTAGCCGAAGCTCGCGCTTCTTAAGCCAGCTTTCATTGTGTGGAACATGAAATTTTTTCCAATCGTGAAAGGTAGAGCCTAATGCCTTATTGTCACATTTAGCCTGCCTTATTGGAGCAGGCGTTCATCATCGCATACACACGCACACAGTCAGACACGCGCACGCACCGCGACCCATGCACACACAAGAGAAAAACAAAACCACTTTGTTGATTCGGTCACAGCTACTATGGTTGACGAAGGCGAAGTACATAAGTGCACTTTAGTGAAGCCGGCATCGCGCTACCATTGGCGGGCTGCGTCGTCATTTATTGGAGCCCGGATAGTAGTAGACGACAGCCGGCGCCGGCAGCTGCCAATGAGCCGCGTGCAGCTCGATCAGCTGGAGCAGCGTCTTCCGCACAGCCGGCGGTGTCGTGTCCTCGTTGAGGAAGGTGTCGCGGACGCTGCCCAGGAGCTGCTGCAGTTGACTCGGCAGCTCGGTCGCTAGGTCCTTGCCGACGCACGTCAGAATGAAGAACAGACAGTTTGTCTGGAGGAAAATGGTTTATTTTCAACTAATTTTGGAATATTTCGATGTCTATGGGATGTGCTTTACTTTTCCTTTTGAAGGTCGCCGAAATGACAAGAAATAAAAGAAACACGAACGAGCGCAAAAGTCGGATAAGCGCGGGGGGAAATTCCCTGATTAAGATTGATTGTACGATTATGCCGATACGAACGAATTCCGGCAACTGCATGAATTATTAATGTCGAACTGATAAATATTAAAGTCAGACGATTAACAACGGTTAACGATGTAGAAGGCCTTAGCCGAGGAGAGCATTTGTCTAGGCTGCAAATCGATCGGTGTTGCAAGTGCTAAGCTATATAGAAAAAATATATTTTTGCGCGACCGCAGCGTTAATTACGTAAATTTGTTAATGTTTAATGCAAAATTGTCGTTGAATCTTTGGATTTCATTACACGAAACTCGATTAACAATTATGGTAAGAGAATAATTATTCGATACCCGTATCAATACGATTTCTTTTTTTTTATATATATCGTTGACAATGCAATTTGAATATAAAAATAAAAAACATTTAGTTTATCGATTATACAAAAAACTAAGTATGACTGACACACATCCTGGATCTTTTTATCGTCGTAAAATAGGATTTTTTTTATAATTCATGTTTTTATATGCGTGTGTTTATTAATAAGTACCTCGGCTGGAGAATTTATCATCGGAGGACGAAGGCAATCTTGACAACATTTCCAAAGTAGTGTGAGAAGAACTCGTCCAGGTGGAACGCCTTCTTGCTGCGTCTTTAGCTGCAATTGACGACGTTTCAACTGCAAAAAAATTTTAGTAAAAAAAATGGAAAAATTTTATTATTATTGCGTTCTGTAATCATACGTTGCAGAAAATGAAGTCAAAAGTTTGTTGAAAAAAAAAAATTAACGAAAACCTTTTGTTGTCGAAAAAATTATGTTTTTTTTATAGTTATAGTAGTGGTTTAATGCAGTTTTAAAAAAAATCTCAGAAGAGAATGTTTCGTAAGCTTATTTAATAGCAATTATTTGCCGAACGTAAAATCTCGGCGTTCCCATCGCGGCGCGCATTATTATACCACGGGCAAAGGGTAAATTAAAAGAGAAAATAATAAAATGCATTTCCTTGCACACGGAAGGCGTGTTTTTGTCGGATAATGATTATCGATCACGTGTTACCCATACATACGTGCCGGGTGGTCTTGAAATTATAATGATCAAGCAGAAAACCCGATAATATCTTAATTTCTTCATTCTCTTTCGAGCGAAAAATTAGCGCAACGCACAAAAAAATATGTGCCAATTACTCGAAGATAAAAAAAACTCTTTTATCAGATTAAACTCATTGACGATAAAGCGTTTCTTCCGTTGCATCAATTTCCCAAAAAAAAGTACGAAAAAGAGGGGTGAGAAGGAAAAATTGTCGATAACATACCTGACAGTACATCTCATTGAGAAATGACATAAAAGCGGAGAAGTGATGACAGGCCGAAATGTCTTGCAAGAGCCTGCTACGCTCTTGATACCACTGCTGGCACGTATTGAGCAAAGATTCGAGAAACGTCTCCTTTACCTCTTTCTGCAAAAGACCAAGCGAACCTCTGCGGTCCTTTATTCTGCTCTACTTTTGGCATTTGACGGCCGCGCGCGCGAGCGACACGCGAGGAAGGAATACAAAAAAAAAGAAGGGGGGAAACGAAAATAAAAGGCTCACCTCGATTATCGTGATACAGATCTTGGCTGCTGGAGCGGCGCAGCGCTGGTTCTCGATGACCCGCTCCAAAATGTGCCGCACGAGCTCCATGAGCACTCGTGCGCTTAGCACATTGGGATCTGCAAATTCGTGAATTACAATGAGACGAGAAAGAAAATGTTCACTCTTACATACGTCGCGTTTTTTTTTTATTTAACGACAGTATCTTAGCTCGACGAATTATTTTTATTAATAAAACATTGTTTCTATCTTTGAGCATCGAGACGTACAACACGTGGCCGTTATAGGATGATTATTTTTAGCCGCGCGCGGGGGGCATATAAGCGTTACAGTTTAGATTTCGTCACGGTACGTGCTCACCGAGGATAGCCTTGATTCACGCGCCTCGGCACTTTTCTTTTGCTTCGTGCATGAATTTCAAGCGATAATTTGTTTTTCTTTCTTTTTTTTTTTAAACAATGAAAAAAATGTAAATGTTGCTAATGTATTTGCATACTTCTAGTAAGTAAATTTTAGCGGTCACAGAATTTCATCGGATCCTTTCCTATATAAACACGTGTTCGTTTTTTCAACCGAAGGAATTTATTGACAATGTATGTCTTTGCTCAATGCGAATCATCTATTTCCGTTTAACGCTTTTATTTTTGAAATTAATCACAAAACCTAAGCTGGATCTGCCACAGCTCGCGAGTACAAAGAGCAACGAGCGTCAACGAGGTGCAACAACAGGCGCACGTTAAGCGCCTTTCGATTCCGCAACGAAAGCATCATAATGTGTGCAATAACAATCCAGCGTGTGTAGCAAGAGATAGCCGAGGATGAAGTTTACTCTCGATGCTCATCATTTACAGCTCGTCTCACGATGGAGCATTCGAAACTCTTGTCTTCTTTTTCTCTCTCTCTCTCTCTCTCTTTCTTTCAAAGCGCAACAATCAAGGTAAAGTGAGCGTTGCGCGTACTTACCGTCGATCGCTTTGAGCAGCGTTTCTTGCACGTCGGGAGGGAACTTTCCAAGTTCCGATGCGTCGGCCAGGCTCATAGCCCGAGCCGCGAGCACATCGGGCGCGGTGAAGCTCTTGGAGCGTCTCAGGCCGTACGACGAAACGAAGGACAGCGATTTTGTTAGTTTCCCCGGCTTCGGGGTCGAAGTTTTCAGGTCGTGCTGATCCACGCTGAAGTGAACTCTGCCAGAATTCTGAAAATTAATCGTGACTCTTTCAGTTTGTTGGCTTTCAATGGATTCGTCTTTTTTCTCTCTCGGTGAGTTTGAAATGTAAGGTGAAACGTTATAACGAGGGTGGGATGGCTGTGCACAACGTGTTGATTCTGAGAGGTGAAAATTTCAACGGTTTAATTGCCATCGTACTTGCGGGCGTTTGGCAGTTTTAGCGAGAGGTATTCTGTAATTGCGCAACTCTTTTAATTTATCGTCGTCGTTGCTATCTTACGTAAAATTACCTTACAATGAAATATTATAATCGCGAGGGTAAATCTATGGCTGTTCTTCTGCCGACGAGTATAAGGCAATACTTTAATGCGACTATTTTATTCAAGCTTCATTTTGATTATGTTATTATCTCGCGTTAGACATTTATTTGTGATTTTTTTTTATTTTTGCAGAATAATTGAAATATCGCGATGAAAAGAAAACGCTAACAATTCTTATGTATCTCCTAGTTGTTTTCTTTACTTTTCAAAGATTCTTATCAACTTGCAAATTATCAATCATTTTCTGTATTAGCAAAACATATATAGTAATATCCCGCTAACTATTCAGAATTTGAATAATTGAAAATATTACGAATATTGACAAACGCCAATTACTCATTCAACGATCGTCATTGTTTTCTATGAAAACTACTCGAAACAAATCAAACATAATTATCGGACTGTCAATTCCATTGCAAAGCGAAATATAGACGCTACTTTTACGTAACATCTCTCCATGAGCATCGGCCATCAAATGAACCAATCAAAAGCGTGAAGTTGTAATAAAACCCATAAACAATATATACACGACTCACGTGCAAGATGTTTCCGCTAGAGGCGGAAGTGTTGAGAGCATGGGGCTGCCGCATAGCCGAGGGCTGCATGAGGGGATGATAGTTGGGCGGATGATGATGAGCGCCAGGCGAGAGCTGATGCTGCAGCGGATAATGGAGCTGATGCTGCTGCTGCGGCTGTTGAGCGTAGAGGTAGCGGTGCAAGCTGCCGCTCGACTTGCTGTGCTGCAGGTAATAAGGCCGCTCCATCGAGGAGTTCGAATGGGATCTGGAAAATAATGACGAATGAGCGATCTCGATGTATCGAATATTATTTCCAGAGCGCAATTGTTGCGGTAAGCATAATTTCTCTCTCTTTTTATCTTCGATGCGAAACTAATAATTTTGTCTTGGCAATTGGTCATTATGTTGAAGTTAAATTTTGAGTATCGGACATTTGTCGAATTCGATTTAGGGTAGATTACGATTCTACCGCAGTTCGCGTACATCTCCGTGCGATTTCGTTTTATTTTTCTTTGGGCGCCTTTATTAAGCAATTTCGAAACAATCAGAGGTGATCATTTTTCTTCAAGCGAACGAATATTCTACTTTTTTTTAATGACTCCGTAACAATTGATAAAGGCATAAGGAGAGCGTAAGTGTGAAAATAAATGCAGGTTTCGCGCGTTAAGCCGAAGTACCAAGCGAAAATATATGCTTATTCACGCTGGAACAATTATTTATTCGATTATTTCAACGCGCGCGTGATACGATTTTCCGCGCGCGAAAAATGTTCAAATTCGCGCTTACTTGGGTAAATGAAGGTCGTTTTGCTTCATGGTGAATTCCTTAGCGTGAACATTTAATTGCGGATTCGTTGCATTAGCCGTTGTTCCGTCCGTTCTGACACCTGCAATACGCAACGACGTGAGATGATAAAACAAATTGTATATGACACAAAATAAAGCAATTGGAAAAAAAATTGAAATGTTGAATGCGACTAACCGGGCGGTCGATAAATTTCCAAGGAAGGTTTCGATTTCAAGGTCGCTACGTTATTATTTCGTTTCTGCAAAACTGCATCCCTCATCTGAAAATCAATGATGCCATCGTTATTATGATTAATTTCCATTTCAAAAATAAATAGTTTTACGTTCAACGATTTAATACAAAATCGCTAGCAAATGTGTATTATGAATGTTATCATAGTTGAACGAAGAGAATAAAGTGCAAGGGCATGAGTTTCTTTAATTTTATAATTAACGACAAATAATGTAATACCAATAAACGTCGGTAACTATAAATTTAGTTTAAAACCAAGGCGTACCCAAGTAAAAAAGAAAATTCAGTAGAAAAAGTCAGGCATGGCAAGACGAGCGATATTTCAAAACACGGCTAAAATACTTTGAAAACGTTAATTCTATTAACCGAATAATATATAACATTTGAAAAAACATTGAAATAATAATATTGATTAAGTTCTTAAATCCTCCGCACGAACAAAACTAATTGCTTGTAATAAATCCACTTCTCTCGTTATTCACACCCAAGTCATTTAAATTTTTTCAAAATATCCATGTACTTGATAGGCTCAGAGGACAATTTTAAGAAAATAGCCGCGGTGAGCTCGACGTAAAATTCTAACATTTTCATGCGAAATATATAGAGCATTTGTAATGGGCAGTTCAGAAATCGCAACTATACGATAAACGGGCCACGTCAGTAGAGTCTCGCGGGCAAAAATAGAGAGAGAGCGCGGCAAGTGTGCATGAGCTTGCTCGCTTTCGGCGACAGGACGACTCTTCGTCTTCGAAATCCAAAAGAAAGTTCGATTCTCACGGCATAAGCGCCGCCGCGCCTGCTTATTCTTAGAGGACCTCTCCCGAGCATCCTTTCGCTTGGAGCAGAGCGTCAGTCGTCGGACACGTACAAGTTGGCTTCCGCTTGGCTTTCTAAATCCTCTTTTCTCGGGCTGCCTGCGTCATTGCATTTCCGCAGCGGTTGTCCGCGCGAAGCTAATCAATCCTACTGCCTCTTAATCGCCTCGCGTTATAAGCGCCTTTCTTCCACCGCTTTTCTTCTATTCTCGTTTCAAAAATAAGGAAAATTACCGGGGCGTTTGTCAGGCTTAATTAAGATTAATTGGATAATAAGAACTGCATGGGTGCTTTCACCAACGTTCCCGTTCTTTTCTTTTTCAGAATTGCAAATCTCCGCTGACGAACAATTTCGACGGTACCATGGATTGTTTCATTCAAACCGACCTCATTGAGCTATAAACAATGATCATTTACGTATTACTGTCAAGTTTGAATTGAAATGTGTCTAATTGGAAAATCGTATGGTTTACAGTTTTGTGTTTTCGTTTCAATTAATATATTTCGTGTCGGTGAATTAAGAATGTAGAGTGAGCGTAATTATTCAAAACTAAAAATACCTTAATTATGATTTTCCGCAAAATTTATAGTGCGAAGACACGAGGAGAGAGGCATATGTTATACTAGGTTTAACGATTCGAAAATATTTTTTTCAAATATGATCGTCCGCATAAATCAGGGTCAACTAACCAGTATAAGACGTGCAAATATTACATCCGGCAATGAACGAGAGAGACTGGTAAGAGTAAATTTCAAAATTTAGATTAATATTTGCATCTAATGAAACACAAAGCATTTTGAGAATAAATTCGAGGCAATAAATATTATATTACTTTGGCACTCTGTCTTGTTACCTGATCTTTCAAATTAATATCATTCCCATTAATTATTCGCCGTAATTTTCATTTCCTCCTAAATTCTCACTCACATCTTACAAAATAACCCCTGGTGATTAACAATCGAGCCATTCCATCGAGCTCAAGCCTCCAGCCCAAAGCAATCTTGGCTCGTCTTGAAGAAAAAAAAACGTAGTAAAAGAATTTTCCATCATTTTCCACAATTAGTCGCGGAGTCAGCGAAACGGACAAACGGCCGGGTTAAATGCGCTTAATAAGGATGAAGATAGAGCTTTAGCGGAGCGACGAAAACAGTCTAGTAGGCCCCTTATGTAAGGCTGCTCGCTTGGCGCCTCGTGCGCGTCGGGTTAGCGTCTTCGAGGGGAGTATTTCTTTTTCTTTCTTTATCATTCGAGAGAGAGAGTGAGCGAGTATACGACGCCTTGGCCGGGATTCAGAAAAGCACGCACTTCCTAGCCGCGTTTTGAGGAAGCGATGGGCTACACCCCGCGATTGCAAGCTCGATCGATCGATCGAGCTTGATGTGTATTGATTGTAGCACGTTTGCTCTCGGCTGAAGGTTGCGTTATTCAGTCGATTGTGCCGTTGAAACGATATGGTATTTCTTTTCGGTCAGCGTGCTCTGTTAATGAGAGTTATTCACTTGCCGACTGTAGGCCACGTGCTGTAGCTTATATCCAGTGGCTTTGGTAACACTGACACTAATATTTGAGAACGAGCGAGACGTGATTTTTGACGTATAAACGGGGATTCTTCGGTTATTTACGGAATAAGTGAAAATTATTTCACGGCTTTTCTCGTTGATCGATTTTCAGCATCGACAATTTGCGCACAACACACCGACACATAACTAAATTTTGAAGACTAACATATTCAAATCACAGGGAACACTGGACTGCAATCTAATACGGTAAACTTGTAAAATTGAGGAAAAAAAGAAAGAAGAATTTAAACGATATCGACGTTACGCGAGCTCTCGCTTTATTTTTCAACGATCGATATAAACTCACTTCTCAAAATATCGAAGCTTTTCCTTCGCCTTATCCAACTCAACCTACTCGCACGTATACATACATCACGCACCGCAACAGCCAAGGTTATAACTCTCCGCGTTAACTCCAACAATCGATCGCACTCGATTGATCATATTATCTCCATGGAAATATGTCACTTGC
This sequence comes from Anagyrus pseudococci, assembly GCA_030522585.1. Taxonomy (NCBI): domain Eukaryota; kingdom Metazoa; phylum Arthropoda; class Insecta; order Hymenoptera; family Encyrtidae; genus Anagyrus; species Anagyrus pseudococci. The sequence goes on from JAPYYQ010000970.1 coordinate 79,388, forward strand.
AGCAAAAACAAAAACCAAAAGCTCTTATGACCGACACACACAAAACAAAAAACATCGAGCATAACAAAAAGCACAAGGTAGATGAATAAAAACGAAAGAGTAGGAGAGTAGCAAAGGCATCAGGCGGTAGCAACCAAGAGTATAGTAGTAAGAAGCCAAAAAGAGCGTCGAATTGCGAGAGACAGAGCAAGTGAGAGAGGCAGAGAAAGAAAAAGAGGATAAGAGAGAGAGAGAGAGAGAGAGTGCGCGCGCGTGTCTGAAGAGAAAGAGCTCTCTCTAAATTTAACGCGAAAAGGGCGACTTACATCGGGAGGTGGCCCGTGAGAAGAGACTCATGCCCGGCTCGCATTGAAGATGTTGCTCTCGCTTGCGGGATAAAGAGAGAGAGAGAGAGAGAGAGAGGAGGAGAGTAGTAGCGCGTCGGGCAGTAGCAGGCGTCAACCAACTCGTTTATACACTAAGCGCGTGCAATGAGAGTGCGTCTGTGTATACCTCGGCTCTCTATTCCTCCTCGCCTCTCCTATATCCTCCTTCTCCTCGACGCCTAGCTCTCCCACTACGCTCGGATCTCTCCTATTATGTATCTGCTCTGCTCTCCTCCTCGTGTAGTCTCTCTCTCTCTCTTCTCTCGCTTTCGTCGTTTGCCTTCCAGGCGTATACGTGGGTGTACAGACGACGCCGAGAAAGAGAGAGAGAGAAAGAAAGAGCCCGGCTCAGATCGGCCAGCAGCACGGCATCTCTATGTCTTTCTTTCTCTACGGTACATCACCGCTGTCTATATGCGCGTATGTCCACACTAGGCCCACGGAATAGGCGCGAACAAAGCGGAGGCTAAACTACCGGCTCGAGCTCTACTAGCCTGCTGGTAGGTGCAATAAGGTATATACGAGCCGGGCACCAGCAGCAGCGCCATCGGACTACTCAACGCTCAGCAGCAGCAGCAGCGGAGTGGAGGATCGGCAGCTTAAACGCGCCCGCACACCCAAAGCACACGCCAGCCTATCGAGAGGAATCTCTCTCTCTCTCTCTCTTTCTCTCTCGCACACTCGAGAAAAGAGGTGGAACGCGGGAGAACAGAGTCCCCCTTGGCAGAGATGGAGCGAGATATACGCACGCGGCATCATCGCGGAAGCTCGGGCGAACTCACGCAGCTGCAAGCTTCGCCAGAATGACAGAGGGAGAGAGAGAGAGGCAAGAGCGCTGACTGCGAAGACTAATAATAGCGCTTGCCGGCACGACGAGCAGGGGGCCGGACGTATGTGTGCTTGCAGGCTCTCTCTCTTTCTCTCTCTTTCGAACAAGCCCGAGCTGACTATGTGCGCGCGCGGCAGCTCAGGCACGCCGACAAACGAACTGAAATATCCATCGGTCCCCCCTGCCACTCCTATTTCTACTCGGTCTCCTAGCCGGTTTGCATCTAAGCCCGACTTTTCCCGAGCGTGCCGATTTTCCGGCAAACCTCACACGGAGCTTGCAAGCTTCGAAATATTAGCAACGATCGATGATTCATGCACGCAGAGAGAAAGTACTCGCGGCCGGATATTTCAATGTTTTTTTCAAAGGAGCTTTTAATTGAGCTTTTATTGCTCTTGTTTAGCTGGCAATATTGCGCTAATTAATTGATACAGGAAGTAGGCTCACTCTCTCGAGGCTTTAGTTTACGATGTTTGCGTTCTAGAGAATTTTGATGATCGAAGCTTATTCGACGAGATGATGTATAGGTGTGCGCTCATAAAGCTGATTAGCGCGATTATTATATTGACCATGCAATTTTTTGTTTTCTTTAGTTTTCCATTTTTATACAAAAATAACATGAACGTTGATTATTACTTTGAAATTTGCGTTGACGCTAATTAACCCATTAAATCCTGAGCCGAATCTAGGCGAGATAGCATCCATCTAACTATCTGAACCGTGTCTTTTTGTAAAAAAAAAATACCCCTATTT
>JAPYYQ010000971.1:0-44984 GCA_030522585.1 Anagyrus pseudococci
CCCCCCCCCCCCCCCCCCCCCCCCCCCCCCCTCTCTCTCTCTCTCTCTCTCTCTCTCTCTCTCTCTCTCTCTCTCTCTCTCTCTCTCTCTCTCTCTCTCGTGGCGGCTTTTACGTTCACCCACACGGCTCTGGGAAGTCTCCGTATAATTCAGCTCCGGGAGGAAAGGGATGAGGAGCCGAGCGCTTATACCGAGGAGGAAATATCGGTACTCCGTGCCGGCGAGCCCGGGTATTTCTTGAGGGGGTTGCCGTAGGGCGCAGCTCGCTTTATCCGCAGGCGCTCTGTTATATCTCTCGCTTTCTCTCTCTCTCTCTCTCACTCTCGGCGTGATTTCGAACTTGGAATTTTGGGCTGGAAATTAAGTTGCGGCCTTTTGAAATTCTCCCGGTCCACCCTCTTTCGTTCTCGGGGTATTATGATTAATCGTTATTACATTGCGCATACGCTTCCGATCTGCTTTGTATTCTGCGAGGCCGAATAATGGATTCTCGACAACCAACACCAAAGGATCGCAGGCAGTTGGTCAAAATTTTTCAAAAATGTCTGAAAAAAATAGACTTTAATAAATAAAGAAAAAAATGTCGGACGATTAACCCGCCAGACTAATACGAGGAACAACGAGGATGCCAGTTACTTATCGAACCAGCGAGCCGTGAAAACGTCAGCTGTATGCCCACGAAACAGGGCCGTCGTATATAGTTCCGTGAGAGATGGCATACAGGCTAGGCGGGCGCGCACACACACGTGCGCAATCTCAGCCTTACCGGATTTTCGCGTGCCCGGCTTCGCATGCGTATCAGGCTTGCCAAGGATATGAGGGAGGTGGGCTGAAGCTAAGACGCGCCCGCGTAGACGCGAGATTATGCATTCGCGGCAGTCTCGGTTTTAACCATCCCCGTCCTACCAGCCTTCCCCCAAAAGCGCGTATAGGCGCGGCCTAGCGTAATCAGCGAGAGACGGCTGCCAGGCGTTGGATGTACCTAACAGAGGGCGGAGGATGCGGAAAACGCGACGAGAGAAGCCGGGAAGACGCGCGATGTTTGCGAGATGCGCCAGCGCGCTATAGCGATCGTCGTCCTCGTCCCCTTCCCCCTGGCGTCTTTACGCCTTGAGAGTCGGGAAGCAAGGATGAGAAGACGAGATCAGCTTGATGAGCTTTTGCTGAAAGGGACTTGAGATTGACGCGGCGACCTGGATTGAGCCTTTTTGGAAGGATCTACGTGAGCGCCATCCTCCGCGAGCGATATCTATACCTCCGCTTGCTTCGTCTTTTGCCCAATAGCCGTAATTTACGTTAATTGTGCCGGCACGGAGATTTAATGGGATATGGAAATATTTGTTTGTCGAGGGTGTGCGTTGATTAATGAGAAACTTTTGATTTTCGGGGGGAAGACTAATTTTTGGATAATGAGAATTTTTATTATGGGCTAATAGGAGAGAATTTGTCGAGGTATCAGAGATGAAAAAGGATTAAACGCGGATAATTCGTACAGGCAGAGGAGAAAATGGCGAGATTTCAATGAGCTCAGTGGTATTTCAGCTCGCGCAGGAATGTAGAAAAGTCGAGTAACGCGCAGGCGTAAAAGAGCCCCGGGGCTGGAGCTCGCGAAAAAAAGTGGGCGTTGACGAGAGAAAAATGCTCTTCTCCGCCCGGCATCGATGTCTCTCAAAAATTTCTCGACTACGTTATTGCCACGTGTAATAAAACTAATACTAATAAGTTGCTTTTAACACTTTTACAGTACTTTATTTTTCAAAAGGCTTTTTAGACTCTCATTTACGTGTATTTCGACTGAGCTCGTTTAATGATTCAGTCGGTAGCGACTAGAACTCATCACGGCTAGTGGATTACTAAGCCGACGCTTTTAATCATTGAGTCATGCCCTTGTTGAAAAATATCCCGATTGACAAACGATAAAAATAACTAAATAATACAGAAAAGAATTCTTATTGCAAAGAAATAATAATTTCGCCTTTTCAAGCAGGTTTCTTTACGTTATGAACATTACATTTTTATTGCTTACTTAATAATACACATTCGCGCTATTAAAATCGAAAATAAATTGTCAAAGCATAAATTTGTCATTCTTTCAAAAAACGACGTTAACCAACGAAAAATGAAGCGAAACTCTAGTTCTCCGGGCGAACTATCAAAAAAGAATCCCTAAAAGCGCCATCCAGCCCCCTCGACTATTCCAAACTTTTGCGCCATTCACTACCTTCTCTCCTGCCCCCCCCCCCCGCCCCTGCAGCAGTAGTAGCAGCGTCGGCAGCAGCAGTAGCACGAGCGGCAGTAACGCTGGAAATTGTTAAATTGTAAATCTGCACGAACTTGGCCAGGAATTTTAGCCCCGGTTAAAACTACTCGAGAACTCGACTCGTGAATTTGGCCTCTGCAGCGACAGACTCTCTCTCTCTCTCTCTCTCTCTCTCTCTCTCTCTCTCTCGCTCTCTCAGCCATACATACACAGTTGCACACATACACACAGGTAGGCCAAGCTCTCGGCGAACGTAATTTCGAGTTGGATAGCGTTGGATAGAGAGACCTTCTGCGCACCGGTCCCGCCACCGGTTCAGCCTAGCCGCGGGAGAAGGAAAGACGAAATCCAGTTTTCCCTCCTTTCTAGCCGGGAGCAGCAGCAGCAGCAGCCGCCACGGCCCGAGCGACCGAAGGAACCGGAAGGGAGTTCTGGGGCTGAAGAGAGAAAGGAGAAGGAGGAGGAGGGAGGGCAGGGGGAGAGTTCGCTTGGAGTCTCAGGTCGACTCTCATATCGACGTATTTTAGCCATTTTCCCAGGGACCGTCTTGCGCGGGCCCGGTGCTCCCACCTCGCGCTCGCTCCTTCTTTCCCTATTCCCCTCGTCCCGTCCACCGCAGCAGCCACGCATCTTCTCGTGAAGCTCCTACGTTGTACGAAGGAGCACACCGAGAGAAGCTTGTGCGTGTGTACATACAGGCGCGCGCGGCAAAGTCGTCTCTCTTTCTCGCGCGAGCTCCCTCTCCCCTGGGAGCCGCGACTAGTGAGTAACGATTTTCCTCCGTCTTACCCCGATTCCGCGGACCCGGGGAGGGACGAAGAGAAGCTCGCGTACCGTTCTATACCTAGACTCGAGAATTTCTGCTGCCCTCTTCGCCCCGCGCTACCCCCGTAACTGTCCGCCTCCCTCGAGCGCGGAAACGTGTATAGCGACTCGCAGTCTCCTGGAGGACCAAGATTATATATTCGGACTTTGCGGGATTTCGCTGAGCCCAGGGCATTTATTACCTTCGTCATATCCTTTTTTTTATACCCCTACGAATTGTTCTCGTAAAATAAGTTGTACGTCTAATTGTCAAATGGCAATTATGCAAAGGTATGCTAAAGAAAAAAGGTATGCTGAACAAAGGACCCAGAGTTTGTTACTTATTTACTGTAAAATGAATTGTACTTTGTCAAAACTTTCTAATACTGATGCTATCGAGGATGCTATAAAACAGCATTTATTGGTATTCGTCGCATGAAATGTTAATTTATTCCTTAGAAAATGGAATATCTGGTAAAACCCCGATTTTCATTCCAACGTAAAGCAAATTTACAAAATTCCAGCCAGTCTCGAGACTTTTGTAATAACATTTACCCGTTCGCTTACATTCTCCGCGTTTCGAATGCACAGACAGCATGCTATACAAGCAAGCCTCATCTCTCGCGTCTCTTCTCCCGCCCCCGTCTCCCGGGCGGTCTCGCTCTCGCGTATGTGCGCCGCCCCTTTTCAACTCTCCTCATCGTCTGCGACGTCGACGTTGTACGGAAGACTCTCAAGGAGCTCCCGGCACACTTCGCTTCGTCCCAGCGTAAAGACAGGTTCCTTGGCCGGGAGGCGGGGGTAAGCTCGAAAGAGGGGTAGAGAGGCAGCAAGCGAGGGCGGGGAAGCGTCTTCTCTGTACGGGCCGGAGGAGCGCTCGAGGCGCAGGCCCGCATAGAAGCGGCCTGTGTTTTCCTCCCTTGTCGGCGCTCCTCTCTCTCTCTCTCTCTCTCTCTCTCTCTCTCTCTCTCTCTCTCTCGCCATATCATTAATTATATAAAATGGAGCCGCGCAAGAGCGCGCCTGTCTTAGTTCGGAATTGTCAAAGGAGCTTTGCCATCCGCCATCCTCTCTCCTCGCGGGCGCGTTTCTCCTCTTCAGCCCCATCCACCCTCCTTTCTTCCCCTGCGACGTGGAGCGCTTCTCTCTACTTCCGCGTCTTGGCGTCGTTATATGCAAGAGGATGGCGAAGCTCTAGGCTCCGGAGCCAGCTGAACGAGCAGGAGGAGCTGGAGTAGGTGGAGAGAAGACGGCCGCCAGGGGAAAATGGGTGACGCGAGCGGGTTTGTTAATGCGGAAACTCTGAAGACTCCTTACGCCCTCGCCCGCTACCCCGGACCTCTCTCGTCTTCCGTCCTACCGCGTAACGCGCCGCGGCGCCTCGAGAATATTCCCTATTTGCCAAAGAGACCGGGGGAGTAGCAGCAGCCCCGGTGGCAGCCTCCTGCTCCTGCGAATTTGCACGAGCGGAGCGTTTTCAGTTTTGAATGCTTCATAAACTTGGGCTTGAGCGCGTAGCCCGCCGACGCTCTCTGCTATACCGGTACCGCCGCCGCCGCCGCCGCCGCTGCTACTACTGCCTACCCCCTCGGCAAACTTACGCATTAATTGAGCGACTGTAATGCAAGCAAGCTCGGGAATTATTACGAGATGTTTGTTTATAGACGGCTGAACTTAATTAATGGTAATGCGCAGGGCGTCTTGCTTAATTACGCGGTATGTGCTACGTACGACGACTTTTTCCGAGACGCTAACCGCAGCCGTTGCTCCGGGAATATACTGCCTCGAGATAGAATTAATGTTGGTTTATGGCCAAAGTTAAATCGTAGGAATAGGTGATTTTTCCAGCGAGGATAATGGATTTGGGAGATGGAGCTGATTTATTTGACTTGGACTTACGGAGAACTCGCGGCAAATGAGTTGTCAATTTGTTCAGTTTGGATTTGATAATTTTCACTGGATTACGTTAATAACGGAGTCTTAATTCGATAGCAAAAATGCTTTTAAATGGAAGCTTGATACATTATAACCTGATGGGTAATTTTAATCCAGACAAAAAGGTTTGTTTTATTCAGCTCTGAAAATAGCTCTCTCATCCAGCCAACTTCTACCAACGTTGGATAATTGCATTTTCAAGTATCTTTACATTTTCTCGCCGACACGACAGCCGCATAAAATATTGCAAATATTTCAAACGAAATACAAGTTAAAATACGTCTCATTTAATGTCGTTATTTCAACCTCTTGTTTATTAATCTATTTAATTCCTTATGAAATCTGTTTTACGCTGGCTTGCAACACGAATACTAATATCGATTTTTCAAGCAGAGCCACTAAAAAGAACATCTTGTTAAAACTCAAGACAGTAAATAACGTCCGGAAAACGTGAAACCGCAATTTCAATCATCGAGTACGAAAGTTCCGGATCCAAGCGCGGCCAGTTACACAAGTGACACAAGGCGTAGCGAGGCGCATTGTGAGCCTGTAATTGAGTAAAAAGTTGGTCCATTTAACGGACGCTTAGGTCGACTCGGCGTCGTTCCGGCAGCGCGTCGTCCGTCGTCGTGAGGGCAAGTTTCGCGGAAGTAGCCGCGCCGGTCCGGCTAACGACTTAATTGTGTACACTTGTCGCGTCTTGCCGGAGAAAATTAAGTTCCTTGTCTTTCGCGCAGGCGCCCGCTCGCGCGTCTCTCCTCACTCGCGCACAATGGACCGATTGTTTTCCTTCCGTTTTGCAACCTGGACAATGGGCCCTCGAGCTCGCTGATTGTGGGCTATTGTCGCGCGCTCCATGGAACCCCTGATGCCCTGACTCAAAGACCGTGGATCCACAATGTCGGGACAAAAATTTGTTGATTTTTTTCCTTTCTTATTCTTTGTTTCTCTTATTTTTTTCCTTCCTCTTTGTCGCGGCTTTGTTGGCAGTGAATGGCGAATTGCATCATCAACGATGTGGTATTCGAAGGATCAGTCAAGGCCGCGTTTGGAGGTCAGCGCAGAAAATTGTGCGATCCTACTGCTACGCGGCTTTTGTTGGATGTTGCGTTGGCACGTGCGGTCCTTTTTCTTCGTGCATCCCTGCCTTGTTCTTAATGTTTACGCTTCTAAAGTCATTAACATTTTTCCAAAGTGTACAAATTTTTTCTTTTAAATTTATATTATTTATTGCTTGAGTCCTAATTAAAATTAATCCAACCGCAAAACTCCATTTTTCCACACTTTGGCCAATTTGCAGGAAAAAAATTTCAACGAAGCAGACCCGATAGCAACAAAATAGACCCAAGGCAATACAAGTTGTACGCTCGCAGGCTTGGGCCGCTTAAAGCGAGGGGCTACAGCGAGAGATCTCGTCAGCCGAGCCGGCGACTGGTCAGTCCGTGCGATATATACCGGGAGGAGGGAGGCAGTGTATACGCTCTGCACTCACACGTATAGAGGGCTTTGCACAGTAGCCGCGGCTCCTGTGGGAATATCCGTAGGTCTCTGTCCTAGATTCCGGACGCGCTGGCGGAAAGTGAATCTGACTCCGGACACGCGGGACGCTTTCTCACGTGACCGGTCATCGGCACCCGATCGAACAGGTTTACCTAGAATGTTAGTCCTATCGCACCTTGCTATGCACCTTGAACTTGGGGGTAGGGAGTAAGTCGCGTTGCCTTTTTTTCTTCCGCTCAACGCGGGAGCAGCCCTCAGTTAGAAATTGGACTTTGGCGAGGAACGGTGAAGAATTTGTGGGACTTGTAGCTCTTGCGCATTGTGAATTTGGGAGTTGTAAAAAATAAGATTGTGTAAATTGTCAAAAGTGATACAATTAAAATTGTTTAATAATTAACAGTGATTTATAACGTATTAATGAAGAATAGTTGAAATTTGTGTTTTATTAATTATATTCTGTCGCTCATCCTATTAATTTCAAGAATATTAGAATAACTCGCTGCTTCGTTGGGACTAAAAATTTTCATAGGATAGCGTTAATTAGCAAAGTTCAGAGTAACGTTGAGGTAGATTATTCACAAGCGAAAATTGAGAAACTGCTAATTAAACATATTTCTACAAAGAAGAATGAGAAATATCTATTCAAAAGTTCAATGATAAATTTTATAACGTATTGTTATTAAGAATATTTATTAATTCTAGGAAAATTAATAATTAAATAGAACATGGAGAAAATATACGCTATACCAAAGTTCACACAACGAAATACCTAGCATAATTCAAACCGAGCGCAAAAAATAAAACCTCCCAAGCCCCGAAAAAAAGACGTCAACGGAATAATCGAGCGATAAATCCGGCGTTACCGAACCGTTCGTCAATTAGCCACAGTATGTGTGCGGTTAAGGCAGCCGCAAGCGGACCTCCTCGATATTTTTCCCCGGTACGAGCAAAGCCACGCTTAGGCCAACGTTTTTCCAGGTCCCATCTCTTATCAAGCCAGCAGGCGTGAAAGCCGCGAAAAAGAGAAAGAGGAGAAAGAGAGAGAGAGAGAGAGAGAGAGAGAGAGAATAGGCTTTCCCTGGGTGTGTGCGGGCGGTTAGTCGACCCCTCGTGTTCTCGCATTTTAATTGTTTCGCGCTTAGCCCCGGCTGCCGCAGGGAGTGTGTGCACGCGCACGCGAGCCGGTAGCCGCTTAAAAAGTGCTTAAAGCCTCGGCCGGCCCGTTTCAACGAGGAAAGGGAGCCAAAACGGCAATTTCTCGAGGAAAAACTCGGGGGGCGTGTATATGTAGCGAGGAAACAGTGGGGTGTATTAGGGGAGAGTGGTAGCGCGAAATTGGTTTTATCCCGGCGTGCTTGGGGGCCAGGGATGCAAGTTCTGCGGTGAGAGGGATGCATTTTTCATAGGGCGTTCGCCCGGATGAATTTTCCAGGAGGAAATTATCGAGAGTGGAAATAGTGTGCTGATGCGCTTGAGAGAAAGATAGAGCGGGGGTGAGTGCTCGCTCGGGGTTAAAGTCTCGGGGATGCGCGATTTTTGGCCTCCTGCAAGATTAACGAGTGTAATCGCGCTGGCAGGTGAATTGTTAATCTCTCTCGCTCCCTCTCTTTCCCTTTTCCAGCTTGTCGGAGGGCTTACGTTCGAGCTAATTTAAATTTCACGCGAGCGCTAATGAGCAACTATTTATAGCGCGGCAAGCTTTTTCACGGCTGAATGATTGAGCGCTGTGCAAAATGTAATGCTTCGTCACACGAAAGAATTGCTATCGATGTAGGCTTAAAATGTACATTTTCAATCGAATAGCGAATTTGGTGGTATCAAAGGAAGTAAACTAATCGGACTTGGAGCGACTCAACTCCCGACCATTGAGCGTCGGGCGTGGTAGGATGCAGTAGTCTGTAAAAGACTCTCCCTTCCTTCGTGCAAAAGCTTGATAAATCACGTCGAGGCGAAGGTAGACTCGCGAAAGAGAAAGAGACGAGGAGAGAGAGAGAGAGAGAGAGAGAGAGAGAGAGGGGGGAAGGAAGGGAGGGTGGGTGAGAACGAGAGAGAAAGAGCCTTGGCTGGGCGCATCGATCTTGCGCCAAACTCCGAGTAAAGCTCGAGGAGGCGGAGGAAAGCCGAGAAGGCGCGCAGGCAGGGTAGCCTCGTCGGGAAACGATTAATTTCGCGCTAAGGCGATAGGCGGTACGCGCACAGGGAGCTCCGCCGCTGCCTCCGTTTCACGGATGTATGGAAATTTCCTGGCGCGCACTCCGAGAGGCGAGCGAGAGGGAAAGAGAGAAGTCTAGCGAAGCCTCCTAAACCCCTACCGAGTTCCCACTAGTCCATCTCTCTCTCTCTCTCTCTCTCTCTCTCTCTTCTCTCGAAGACCGAAGTAATATAAATTCAAATCAGTCCCTGTTTTCTCACACAACAAACTTGAAGCGAGGAACTCTCTCTCGGACTCGCTCGCTTGCTCCACGACTCTACCTCACTCCCCCTCCGCCTGCACCGTGTAGTTGCCTCGGCGCAGTTTCTCACCCAGGGTCCGCCCTCTCTTCACTCCTTCTCTCTCTCTCTCTCTCTCTCTCGGCAATGCAGTAGCAGGAGCATCGCTGCCCGCCGGAGCTATAAGGCCGTCTAATGAAGATATGCGACGGCTGGTTATGCATGCGCGGGACTACGGGAAAGGTGCTAACTAGCCACCGCGGACCTACTCTACCCTCTGCCGCGCCTAGCCTCCGTCCTCCGTGTCAAACTCCAGCGCGGCAAACGCGAGCGCGCATGCACACACAGTCCTCCCGGAGAACGTCTTCTCACAACTTTTAGCGTTGCCAGTTGGGATTTCGGGCGGGGCTTGCTTTATGCGATGCTCGAATGGGTCTGGCCGAGGCTGCACGCCGACAACGCGCGAGAGCTTGTAAATATATTGCCGAAACTCGTTAATGCCCCAATGATTTCGCAAATGTTTCGTGATTCACGAGAGTCTACCGCGTGCGTATAGCTGTGCGCGATATTACCGAGGATGCTGTTTGTTGAGCTTTTTCAACGTTTCATAATAACGGTGATGATGGCTTGATTTTTTTTCTTTCCTACCTTTAAAATGTGGTACAACTTGATTTTAACGGTATATCATAATTGATAAGAATATTGAAAAAAATAGGAAAAAAAAGAAGGATAATTGATAAAAGCTTGATAATAAAGTAGAAAAAGGAGCGGCAGGCAGAGCGATACATAAAAGATCCGCTCCTTCATCTTGCTGCTAGAATATTTTAGTCTAACGACGCCGGTAGTAAAGTGGATTTTAGAAGGGCTCGAGCGCGCGCGCGCGAGTAGAGCGCTCGGGCGGCGTTCGGCTCCGGCGCTCGACGTACAAGATCCCTAAATATTAAGAGGGCATTAACGTGGCGCGGCCATTTTGCATCATCCTGCAGCAGCGGTATACCCCCTCTGGCTCCCACACCACCAGCCAACCCACACGCTCTATAGCTACGGCGCGCTTTACTTCCGCGCCTCCGCCTTTCTCTCTTTCCTACTAGTCTAGGCGGGCATAGGAGAGAGAGAGAGAGAGAGCCGGGTACGTAGCTACAGCCGGTATATTATTATATTATAAGGCTCTTCCACTCCTCGAGCTACGCCTCGTAAGATTATGGAAATCGCGTCTGGAGCATTAAGGAGTTTGCGATACGAAAACTCGAAGGAGCCTGTCAGGATGTTTGCGCGTCTGCTTGAGTTTATGGGCTGTGCGGTTACTTTGATGCTAAGTCGACTGATATTCGAGGCTTTTAGCATAAATAAAAGCGCTTTACTTTCTTTTTATCGTCTTAAATTTAAGTATAAGTCGATGAAAATGATTACAGATGTTTATAAAAAAAATGAATATTTAGCGATCCTTCCATGACAGAAGTAAGCGTTTTGAGAAGCTTAAGATTATTTACCTTCAAGGTATCATAATACAGTAGATAATATGCGCAATATAACAACTTATCAAACTTGTAAATTTCTTGGATTACAGGCAAGACTTTGCGTAAACGTAATACCTAAGCGCGAGCGTAAAAGTAAAACAAGGAATTTAGTGCTCAATAAATGTTGAATGAAAAAAATAGCAATGCGACAAATAAAGGCGATAAATCAAAGTTCGAAGCTCGAGACAAGGGAAACGAGAAACTCGCAAGTAATTCCTGGAAAGCCGTTCGGTATATTAAGGTCGCGCGAATCCCCCAATCTCGAACTATTTGCGGCATGTGAAAAGTCGGGGATTTGAATAGTCTCTCCTCTCTATACCGACCATATCGGACTGGTCCAGGGTAAGAGGAAGAGAGAGGAAACGGAGGTGGGGGGGGGGGGTGGGAGCCAGGGATATTCGAAAAGCAGCCGAGTCTCGGCTATATACGGAGAAAAGCAAGAGGAAGGCAGAGGAAATTCGACGTCGGCGGGCTATAGAAGTAGTAGAAGGCAAGCACCGCTTGGCGCGCATAGGGTAGGCATTGCTGACTCTCGGACATAGAGAACGCCGGCAGGGAGAGAAAGAGAGAGGGAGACAGTCTCTTGAGTTTAACTGACGCCGAGGGAGGGTGAGGATCTAGAAGGGTTGCTTGTGGTCTAGGAGGAGCTGACCTTAGGATAGGGACTAGATGGAAAAAGAGGATGGTTTTACATAATGCCAAAGTGGTATAAAGAGAATTGAGGCTGGACGCGTTTTTGCAAAGTGCAAGATGGAGGCTGCGTAAATTTTTTAAAGGGTATCGCATATGCTTTGAAGCTAGTTTCGGAATTATAGATGAGACGCGGTTTTAACGATAGTTTGCATTGTTAAAAAAGTCCGTACTTTTGTTTGTTTAGATATTAAGAAAAAAAAAGAAAATTTTTCAGATTTTTGTTTTTAATTTCATTACGATAGAGTGAACTCGTAGAATCGTTCGACGTGCGATTGAATTATAGTTAGACACGAGAAAATAAAATATTATTGCGAATGTTCGTTATTAATTACGTCAACTTTGCAGATAACTACGTTTTACTAGTTATTGGAAATTTGACAAACTTTCTGCGTTTCCGTAATAATATAAAATTATGGAAAATTTTCAATAGTTAATCATTTTTTGTTCATAATTTTCCGTAAAAATAAGACGTTGTGCATTTTTAAAAAAAATAGTCAAGACAAAGGCAAGAAATGGTGAGAAAGATGGGACGACGAGAATGGAGTTTCGCTGTAGGGGTGGGAGACGCAGCCCAGTAACGAGAAAGAGAGAGAGAGAGAGAGAGAGACAGAGTAACAGGGAGCGGCGGAGCCGAGAGTCTAAGGTAGATTATATTATTTCTCCGCCCTCCGTTCTCACAGCAGCAGCAGCAGCAGCAGCAGGCGGGGGTGTGCGCGCGCGCTCCTTCCTAGAGCTAGGCCAGAGGGGGTTAGAAATGAAGGCGGGGGGTACGGGGGTGAGGGGAAGACGCCGAGAAAGCAGCGAGCCGAGGAGGGTGGGGGCGCGCCATTTTGTGAATGCTAAATCATTTATTGATCCAAGAAGGTGCGCGCTTCCGAGCGCCTCCTCCTCGAGTTTCCTCGGCGCTGCTGCCGGCGCTATAGCAGCCCACGCAGCGGCGGCGGCGGCGGCGGCCTCTTAGCAAGCGGGAATATTAAGCTCGGCGTATGCGCGTTCCTCGCTGCACTCCAACCCACCCCTCGAAACCTCTTCTCTCTACCCCCGCCCCTGCGACGACGACGACGACGACGACCGAGCGCAGTTGTACATATAGATACGTGTGTACGTGCACTCGCGCCTTCGTATCTACTCTTTGGAGGTCCTTATTTTGTAGTCGCCGAATTTACGGTACTGCGGATATTAGATTTTGCGGAGGTCTTTCAACGAATACGAGTGTGAAAGAGGAAAAGAGAGGAAGGATAGCAAAGAAATTTTATGATCCAATTTAGAAAAGGTAGATAGCGTGAATCTGGCTGGAGAAAAATTGGTGATTCGATAGGCCGAGGGTTGATGGGCTTTTTATTGGCTTTTATTAAAAATAAAAATGGGTTATTCGGATCTAATCCGTATATTTTTTTGTCAGTTTCACAGAAATTCTAACAACGTGCTTTAACGTAAATGTTAAAATGTTTAATGTTTAATGGAATGGCATTTCTACTTTGTTTACACCGAGTCACAGAGCATAAATTAGCTTGTTGCAAATGGCCTCTTTTGTTGGGAAAACCAAAATAACGCACGTGTAGTTGGACTCTCAGAATCGAGTTTTACATTATTTCTGTCTTAAATTTGCACATTTTCCAGTCCTTTAATTCACTTTCAAAAATATGCAAAATCCTTTACTCCCGAAATTTACTCGGTTTTCTAACAAAGCATTACTTTCTCATTACCAAATTGTTACACACGTCATCGACCATTTCTTCTCCAGCCAACTTAAATCCAACTGTGCCACTCAAGAAAAAAAGGAAAGACTCGCAAGACATTGCCTAAAATCAACTTTACGATCGGCAAGTTAAATAATGAGCGAGGAACATAGCTCGAGGAAATAGAACTCCAATAAATTCGAAGGAAATTCAGCCTCTAAATAACATCCCCAAGCCGTCTAGCTCCTAAGCTTCTCGTTCCATCTCTCATTCAACTCTATTACGGGAGAAGGGGGGGTGGAGGCGAAATTTTACTCCAAGAAATTTACAGAGCGCACTTAACGACCCCTCGCTTTCTCGTATTCGCCACTGCGTTTGCGTGTACTCACGAACACACAAAGAGGGAGGGAGAGAGAGAGAGAAAGCTCGCTTCTCTAGTTCGAGGCGAAATTCGGGCAGAACGAAGAGCGAATTTATGGCCTCGCGGGGCTCTCGGCCGTATACGTGGCCAGCCGAGAGAGAGAGAGGTAGAAAGGGGCATCTCCTCTCGATTCCAGCCTCTCGAGAATACCCTAACCCCTTCATGTGGTAGTGCGCGTCTCGCCAAGCGGGGTCTTTGTGTATATAAGGTTAGCGGGGACGAAGGTTCCGCGCGAGACGCCGAGCCTCTCGAAGGCCAACGTCGGGGAAGGAAAAATCGAGGCTGACGATACCCAACATTGTCGGGCCTATTTTCCTTCGCTTAATCAAATGACGCAAGCAGACCTTTCTCTACTCTCCTACTCTAGACGACTAATTATTCTGTTTTGCTTAGAAATATAGGTTTCTTATGTTTTTATTTCTGTTGCTTGGTTGATTGTTTTATTTTCAATTTTATAATTATTTCGAATACACTGTAAATAAAATTTATAAGAAAAATTTTTTTGAATAGTATTATCTTATTAAAATTACCTACTCTTAATGTTATTGTTTAATAAAAATGTACTATGTAAAAGCGTTAATGTGATATGCCGATAAATTATTTAAAAAGCTCAACTAAAGCTTGCGCAAGCTCTTTAGTGACGGAAAATCTTATTTTTCCTGCGCGCAGAATCGTAAAAAACTGGGAGGTCGTGTAAGGGGTTGCGTGGAACAAAAGGGGTCGAAGGAGAAGAACGGAAGGGAAAAATGTAGACTGGAGTTAGTATGTCCCGAGCTACGGAAAAATTCACGCTCGTGCCGTTCGCTCCGAATTCCAACGTACAGAAAATTTATGTTTTTACGATATTTTTGCACAAAAATTTAAATTTCATTACATGGTCAATTTTTGTTAATCGTCGGGTAGTTACGTGAATAAAGGAGTAAAAGAAATAAGCAAGTCTTGACGAAAAGTTAACAAATTAAAATGTTTTTAGAATCAATTAACCATTCCTCTTAAAAAATTTATACTTAAGGTAAGAGAATAAATCAAATAATTATCCCTGCATGTTGAAAAGCTAATTTTTATGCACTATACGTACTTTTTGCAATTAAATTAAAAATTGTACCTCGTTCTTGTTCTCCTTAACATACAACGCGAACGCGACCTTTCGTATACGAAAATTTTTAAAATACCGTGCCGAAAAGAACGAGGCCGTAAGCGTATCCTGAAAATTAGCGGCATTGTTAGAACTATTCGTCGTGGAATGCGAGAGTTCAGCAGTCACGGCCGGGAAATGAAATCTGGCTGGCTGTTGAAATTTCTCGAATAGACGTATCCCTTGCTGTCCAGTTTGCATGCCAACCAATTACAAACAAGCACAGATCAAATTAATCTTAAAAGACAATCAAATGTATTTTTCATTTGTGCTTGTATTCATTTTTGCATTTCTTCATTAATATATATATACTTGTTAGATATTTGATTACGTGGCCGCATACGTTTCTGTTTTTTTTAGCGAAACAGGTAATTTTTATAATATTTTTAAAAAATAACAATTTATAAAATGTATCCTCTTAAATTTTGCATATAAATAAAAAAATTACTTGTGCAAGCTACTTTTAGCGCCAAAAAAGCCTGGCCAAAAATTATCTAAATTAAAACATAACCATTTTCTTTGTAAGAACCCTCGTTTAACCCCCGGCATGTATTATAAAGACACTTGAAAGGCTGAAAATCCTCTTAAACAAAATCAAAAGGACCCTATCCTGTTCCTTCAGCTCCCTGGGATCGTAACTTCTGGACAAGCAGTAAGAGAGAGGGGGCCCCGTGAGTTTTTCCTCGTGAAAACCTCTATCGAGCAATATAATTCGCGGTGAAATTATACGAGCCTTAGAGCGGCAAACGAGCAGAGAGACGAACTGCGCAGGAGCGGCCGGGTCGAGGGTCGGTGGGGTATAGTATAGAGAGCCGAGGTGGAGGAAGAGGAGTTGTGTGTGTGTGTGCGAGAGAGAGAGAGAGAGAGAGAGAGAGAGAGAGAGAGAGAGAGAGCGCGGAAGGGAGGGAGGAGGGGGTGGCGAGGCAGAAAGCAGCTCTCCGGCAAAGCTTCGACTTCGCCAGAGATAAGCTGTCGCGCGAGAGCTTCCCGGGGAAAAGGCCAGGATTTCAATTTAGCGAAGTTCTGAGATGAAGGGAGAGGCTGAGAGGGCGAGGCGGCCTGGAGCGCGAGAGACGGCTGGATGAGCGGGCGAGCGCCATACTTTGCCCGTGCTCCTGCTGCCACTGCCGCTCTAGTCCAAGCCCCACCCCTCGCGCTTTCTCTCTCTCTCTCTCTCTCTCTCTCTCTCTCTCTCTTCCTCGGTCTTTCTCCGTTACTCTCGGCAGGCTATAAACGAGCTCCTAGCCTGGGGCCGGGAATGATATAGGGGTGCGCGACGCCATTTTGAATTAGCCGCGCTTAGAGAAGCCGGCTTTTCCTATCCCTCTCTCTTTCTCCTTTGGTCGCACTCGCTATCCTGTTCGTCCTGAAACTTTTATGAAACTCGCGCCTTGTCGGCATTCTCTCTCTCTTTCTCTCGCGTTTCAATGCTTATCGAGGTCGCAGAATGCTTTTCGAATTTTCTATCAAGTTCGATGGAAATGCTGCCGTACGACTGAATAGAAAAGTTGACCTATAGGGCTTGGGCTTTCTATTGAACCACGTTCAATAATTTTTTTTTCATAAACTTGACTGGTCGATAGAAAATAATTCAAATGTAAAAGGTAAGTAAAAATAGGAAAAAAATTAATTTTTTTTTAAATCATTCATTTACAATTTTCATAGTAATGAGAATATTTGTTGCTGTTGGTACAATCTCCAATTAAATTAATTATATTAGATCTAAAATAGAAAGCATAAGAAAGTAGTTAAACATTGGCTGTCCAATATTGATATTGACAGAATCCATTAGATTGTCAAATCATGTTGTTACGAGAACAGCTATGTATTATAAATGCAAGCTCTGACATGTTCTTCTGTGCACTAGAAATTATTTTTGGTATAATTCAATTAAAACTAATAGCCCATGAAATTAACGTCAACTTTTTATAAATTCTATTAGAACTATTTTGAGATTATTCATTAATTATCTATGTTGTAAAAACAATTAGTTCCCAGAAAATTTCCTTTCCAATGTAAAAAATGTTTCTTTTAAAAATTACTCTTTTTATCTTTACAGCTAAAATAGTCCCTATATTTTTCATTTAATAACCTTCTCTGCCGTAAGATGTCATTACCGTTTCTTTCTTCAATACGTCGGTAAAACCGCAACCTGTAACGCGACCCTTAGCTTACAGGAACTCAGATATACTTTGAAATTAAAAAAAAACTACTGAGTTACAATTAAATATTTTTATAAAAATTTACCAATGAATTATAAAAATTTTAAAAAATGATTAAATTATACAAAACATAGTCGAAATGTATCTTAAATGGACCAAAGGAACTCAAGAAGATAGTTACCCTCGGGAAAAATCTATAGCTGGGCTTTAAACGGTTCTTATTAATGTCCTCTTGCATTCTTGTCGGTAAGCAATTGTGAAAATAAGCGTCAAGAGAATTTAAAAAATCGTGCTCATGTTGTACAATATAGTATAACAATTTACAGAAAAAGTAAATTTGATAAAATGTACATTCATAGAGAACGTAAAATTAGTAATATTCAAGAATACGTCTAGATTATTGAAAAAAAAAATGAAACAGCTCAGATAAAAAAAGGCCAAGGGGGAAAAGTGAAGGGTGGAGGAGAAAGAGAGCAAGACAGAGAACTAGTAAATTTATAATTTGCCAAAGTTTGCTCTGACCGAGGCGATAATGGGCAAGCGCGAGAGTTGCTTTGGTTCTTCTTTACGTTAACTTTATTCCTTTTTAAGTTTTAAATAGTTTCTTGCGAGTTTTAATTAGGAAATTCATCCCTCGTTCTATCTAACGGTCTATTAACCTCAGCTTCAAAGAAAGGGAAGGAGAGAGGTACCGACGGCTGAGGTGATGGCAAAAAAGGCCAGGCTGAAAACTAAGAAACTGTTATCTTCTCGATCGTACGATTTATCTTTTCTCTGCAAAGCGTTAAAATGATGTACAATCACTTGTTTCAGAAATGAGATCAGAGATTTTAATTGATATAAATTAAAATAAAATTTGATGTTGGAAAAATGTCTCGTTTTATTTCCAGCGCTATGCGCCTTTAGGAATTAAGCAGTAACAGTAATCGTTGCTTTTCCCCTACTTCTTTAGTGGGAAGACCCTCTTTAAGGAGAGCAGTGAGAGAAAGGGCTCGTATCGAAGAAAAAGGAGACGCCACGCTCCCTTTTCTTCCCAGCTGAGATAAGAATATAAAGCATGGCGCGAGGCTCTTTAATGCTAAGGGAAGGTGATATCTTCCGAGCGAGGGCTACGTATATAATCAGTGACAAAAAGTTGAGGTCGTAGTGGTTACGATCGATGTCTCAAAAAGTAAAAGCAGTCGATGCAAACTGGTTATTCGGAACCTGAACTATCGATTTCCTTTGGCTGCATTTTTATTTTGCTTGCTTTTGATGGAATGAATAGGTAGAGAACGGAAAGGTTGTTTTTTTACAGCTATAGAAAATAGATATGAATAGAAGTGTATCGAGGAAAGTTTTGGAAGATTTTGTGGCTATTGATGTTTGTACGAACTCTGAATATTAAAGAGAAATGTTCTATATTTGGAAAAGGCTATTAACCTTATTGTTAATATCAACCGCTCACAAAATAGTCGTCTCAGCTGGGCATTTTATTTCTACCAATTTTTGAGAAAGTTTAAAAAAAATTAAAATTACAAGTGGTCATAGCAACCTTCTAAAGTTACAGTGCACACCAGTGGAAGTTGGTGAATTTATAAAGCGACGTTAAAAACAAAAGCTCTTAAATTTATGACATAATCAAAAACTCGTCTTTATTATTTTCCGCTCCTTTCCTTCTGGCCCTTGCCTGTTTTCTACGCTGCTAGGCCGGCTTCTTTTGTCACTTCTAAAAGTCGCGAACTTGCGTACTTTCAGAGCAAGATTGTGATTTATCAACTCGTTATTATCATTATAAAAGCGTTTTAATTTTTACGCGCCTCACGCATAAATAAAAACTGCCTATACAATTTTCGCACTTGCACAATAATAAAAAGTGCCAATGCTTTTCTTGCAAAACACGATAGAAAAACAAAAAAAAATCTTTTACATCTTTTGATATAAATGTATATACCATCTTCTCCACGGACTAACAAAGCATCCAAAGCACGCTAGCAAATACGCATCAGAGAAAGAGAAGAGAGGGCAGCTGGTCTCGTTTACCGGTAAACGGCCGACCTTTACCCCCGGGCCCTGGTCATATATAGCGTCTACGCGCAATTTGCATACTGGTCAAACGTGTGTGTATGCCCATCGTGACTAGCGCCTGTGCGCGCGTCTGTGTGACGTGTTCAGTTCGCATTCAACTCTCAGGCCGATCGAATCGACCCTGGCCACGACCAGCCTCAGCGCGCGCAGACACACACACACACACACACACACACACGCACATACACATCTGTGCTTGCTGTAACGTCATTGTTGTTGTTTCCACGCCGGCCGCTTCGGACGTAGTGCTAAGTGCCGGGCCGGTATTTAGGTCAGTGTCGCGGCCAGCCGGAAATTCGAGGACGCGATTAGACTGGTGTCATGTATTTGCAAGCGGAGGATCACCGCAGACGGATTCATACATACTAATTTTTTATCACTCTGTGGACAAATGATAATATTAAAATTGGATTGTCTTTTTTTTAGTTTTTTTCCATTTACAGAAATGACTTAATATCCTTTGGGAAACGCTATGAAGATCGTTATCCATAGCATTAAGCTTTTGTTTGGGAGAAAAGCGAAGAGCCATTTCAACTTTTGTTCTGTAAGAACATTTTTCTGACCCACTACTGTTTTGCATTGTGTACAACCAACACGATGCTTTCCAAGCGAGAGTCGGCGGTATTCTCTTAAGTTTTTGTACGAGCTGAGACAAAAGTCTCGTTGGAAACAAGAGCAAATCGCAATCCTGTACATACCTTTCGCATTACTGTTTTTCCTTTTTTTCTCGATGACTTGAAAAACGATCTTATCTGCACACTTTTTTCAAAGAGTTTTTTACAGCATACGCAGAGGAGGATGCAGTTAAATATAAGCTATTTAGTTTACAGAGATTGACATTGCCAAAGCAA
Source organism: Anagyrus pseudococci (assembly GCA_030522585.1). Lineage (NCBI taxonomy): Eukaryota > Metazoa > Arthropoda > Insecta > Hymenoptera > Encyrtidae > Anagyrus > Anagyrus pseudococci. The sequence continues at coordinate 19,455 of JAPYYQ010000971.1, forward strand.
AAAAGAACAGTCGAAATTTACTCGTTTTAGTTTTATCACTACTGCTTTCTCTATTCCAAAAGATTCACAAGTTTAAGTAGTAAAAACATTTATTCGCTTCCTTATTCTTTGCCGCCTCTGCCGAGGCTTGCTCACTTAAGAGCTTTCCCATCTAAAGGAGTGAAAGATTGAACAAACAGATACACAGAGGCAAGAGGAGGAAAGGTAGCACTGATAACGGCCTTTACTGAGTCCTTTTATTATTCTGCGAATATCGTACTTAAAACGAGAAAAACGTTCCTAAAGATACGCTAGCCACTAGTCTCTCTCTTTCTCTCCCTTTCTCTTCAGGAAATTTTACTTGATCACAGATAAATTTTTAAACGAGCATTTTTCTATTAAATTTAGTTTCACGTTGTTTAATAATTCCAGTTATTTTATTAAATATATGTTTATTTTATTTCAATAATTAGGATAATCATTAATAAAATAGTAAAAATTAATTTTCTATAAACATAAAATTAACAATAATACAATAATCGCAATAATGTTATAATGTTTTTTCCTTGGTTTCTCAACCCTCAACATCCCTGCCATTTTTTATCCCTCTATCACCCCTACCATCGAGTTACATGTAAGATTGCGATTTCGTCAGGCGGGGAGGTAAAGTTTACAAGTGAAGGAACGGGTAGGAGGGCAATAGAAAAAGACTAGCGCCATCTTTAATTTTGTGAAACCAGTAGACATCCCTACTGCCTCGACCTTCTGTTCCTTCTTTTTAGCTTTGAGAAAAGAAGGGAATAAATCGATCAATAACTTATTCTCTTTCGACACTCCTATAACTGCTTTACCTTTGCTCTTCCCATACAACACTTTGAAGAACAAGAGAGGTATACTATTTTTTTCTGTGATCGTTACATGGTAAAATGGAAAAATTAAAGGAAATTATTTCGCATTGCACATTATTTTAAAGCGTTATTTATTGAAATTTATGATAATGTACATAACATTGAGATAAAAATTAAAATTCATCACAACTTGCAGACCTTTAAAATTTTTAATCTTATCTTACATTTTTGAAACTCTTATTTGAATACTGCAACCTTTTTCAAATAAATGTTAAAATAATAAATTTACTTGATGCAGATAATATAAAAATCTTCTTTGCCAGCTAGGTAATCAATAATTATAGATTAAATAATATTTTTTATTCTCTATTCATAAGAAATTTCTTGACAATTATTTCGTTTTGAAAGAAGTGCTCATTTTTTAAAAAAGATTGCAAGTTTATCTTAAACTACTGAGTGATAAACTTAACGATTGGAGCGACGTATACAGGTGGCAGCACTTACTGTACACTCGATGGAACTTGTGAATCTTATAACGCAACAGATCAACCGGTTGCAATAATAACGGAAAAATAAAGTTGAGTGTTAACTTTCTCGAGTACCACAAAATAAAAATTATCATTTCCTTCCGAATCTGACAAGATTAGCTATATGGAGATATTATCACAGTATAAAATAACAAAAGTTAACCAGTTGATATTACAAAGCTTAAGTCATGGATTCTAAAATGACATGTGTAAAAGTTACAATTGCACTGTTAATTCTTAATGTAGTAAAAGGAATCGAAGGTATGTACTCTACAAATAAACTTGAAGTAGTTAATAAAATATACAACTCTATAAAACTGCAGATAAAAAGTTTTGGCACGACATTGCCGATAAAGAGATCAAAGATGCTTTGACTTACTCGATAAACACAAATACCGCCAAAAATGTGATTATATTTGTTGGCGATGGCATGAGTCCCGATACTATAACAGCAAGTAGAATTTACGCAGATAAAGAAAGCAGCTATCTAGCGTGGGAAAGATTTCCAAATGTCGGAATACTTAAGGTACGTCGATTTAAGAAATATATATTTAGATCACTATTGAACTACTCTATAACCAAAAGTCTTTTTAAAAACATAATTCTAAAAATAAAAAAGCTAAAGATGATATACAGTGCTCAATGAAAGCATTGAAACATAAACACGTACTGCTAAAGATCTATACTGTTAATAAAAACATTGTTGTTCTTTAGACGTATAACATAGATAGGCAGTCACCTGACTCAGCTTCGACGGCTACAGCGTTATTCTGTGGTGTAAAGTCGAATCATAATACACATGGAGTTGATGCTAACGTGGCAGTAGATGATTGTGAAGCAAGCTTACGTACCGAGAACCGAGTAGAATCCATCGTCTCTTGGGCTCAAGCGGCTGGCAAAAGCACAGGTTTCTATATTGACGCGATCGGTCGATAACGACAATAGCATTTTCAATTTTCTTCTTGACTTACAACAGATCTAATTGATATATTTTTATTTCAAAAGTCCATATTAATAATTTTTTATAACTTCGATAATTCTCATCTGTCATTGTTTTTTTTGCACTAACTGCTTAGGGTTTGTAACAACCACCAGAGTGACTCACGCAACTCCAGCACCTTTATACGCACATGGCCCAAATAGGAAATGGGAGAGTGATGGCACAATGCCAAATGCAACTAGATGTAAAGACATTGCTCGACAATTGATTGAAGACGAGCCTGGCAAAAGTATTAAGGTGTGTTTCACTTTTGCATAAAGTGTAGAATAAAGCACCTCTATTATATTTTCAATAAAACAGGTGATAATGGGCGGAGGCAGGCAAATGCTGCAGAGATATGTGAATGTAACGGAAGCAGATCCTATCGATACGTGGGCTGGTCGTCGTAAAGATGAGCGTAATTTAGTTGACGAATGGATAAAAGACAAGGAGGAAAAGAAAGTTGCATACAGCGTTGTGCAGAATACTAAGGAACTGCGAAATGTCAATTATACTGAGACTGAATTTTTATTGGGTATATTCGCCAATGGATTTTTACCCATGGAATACAAGCGTGATACGAACGAAAATGGACAGCCGAGCCTTGAGGAAATGACAGTTGCAGCAATTAATGTTTTGAAAAAATCCAAGGAAGGCTATTTGCTTATGGTACGCTCGTTTCGTTGACTTTTCGAACAAAATCTTCTTGGAAAATTTTTGTTTCGTGAAAATTATAGTTATCTGTAGTATATAAATTGTTCTATTTTGAAATCGGGAAAGTAATTTAGATTCGCACGTTAGCTAATCTTAAAAATTACAGTCGGTCCAAAGTCTACAAAAATTCGATAAGCTGCTGTGCGAATTTTGAAGTCTTATCCGGGTGTTTTTTTCTATTTCTAACAAACCGTGTCTTGGTGAGATAACTTGGTTATTCATGAAAGAAATTGGACTTTACGTTTCATATCTTAAAGATAAAGTATTTCTTTCAATTAATTTTTTTTTATTACGGATAAATTTAGGTATACGTTGTCAAAATTAAAATCAAAGATTTATGCTAATATGTTTCATTTTAGGTGAAAAAACAAAAATACGTTAAAAAATGTTTGATTTATGAGCTTATAGATTTTAATACTCAGACGTATTTTAAGACTTTGTCCAGACGTTTGTCATTTTGTGTGCCTCGTCATAATCTTGAATTTTTGCAGGCGGAACAAGTCGAGTACAACCAATAATAAGTGGACGGCAATGGCTGAAAGATACACGCGTTTTCTTAATATCCTGTATTGATAATTAATCAAAACGACAATTACTTCTCTTCTCATTGTATCAGATGTCAATTTTATTTTACAAAAATTTTTTCAATTTTTTTCTAAAACTTTAAACTATTAACTTGCCTATTTCTCTAAAAATTTCTTTAATACTATCATTTACTTTCTTTGAATTAATCAAATTATCACAAAATTTACATTGAAAAACAATTATATATATATATATATATATATATATATATATATATATATATCTCATCGGGATTGCAAATACGTTTCAAGTTCACATCAAAGAACTACGTCCCCGAGTGAAATTTTAAAATGCCTAAAACGTACAAGACACGTGACCATCGGTTTCAAAGCTTATTTATTGAACCAGGTCGAGGGCGGTCTGATTGACTTTGCGCATCACCGAGGTCACGCAAGCCAGGCCCTCCTGGAGACGGTACGGATGTCCGAAGCAGTTAATGCCACCCTAAGCATGGTCGATACCCAGGACACGCTTATAATCGTCACCAGCGATCATACGCACTCTATGGCCTTTAATGGCCAAAGTCCACGTGGGAGAAACGTTCTAGGTAAGAGTCGAGCGTTGCAAAAGTCATGGCGCAACATGGCCTTACAAAGTTCAAAGTTTCATCGGCGATTTCGTCATCGAAAGATGATTAATTTTAATACCAGTGATAAAATGAAAAGCTCATTAATAAGTAAGAGCATAAAGGTCGTATGTGCAGTTTGCATATTTATTGACAAAAATTAGCTTGAATCTAAAATAACAACAAGCGAAAATATTTTTTTACTGTTCATATAAGATTTATTAGATTAATTGAAAAAATAATAAAAACTGCAGGGCTTGCGGATCGTAAAAAACAGGACAAAGTGCCATTTACTATTTTGACATACACTACTGGTGGACCAGACAATATGGCATATGAGTCGATTAACAACACGGCAGAGCGAATAGATCCATCGTTAAACGATACTACAGAATTTACTTACAGTCAGCAAGCAACAGTTATCACCGACGAAGCTCGTCACGGCGCCGGCGACGTTAACGTTTATGCAATTGGTTAGTAATTTCCTTTTTTAATTTCATCACTCTTCACACTTCTTTTTCTTTTTCTATTTCTTCTTGTTCTTCTCTTTTTCTGCCATCATTTAGACATATCGTGAATTTTAATTAATTTGACAAGTTTTATTAGAGTTTCATTAATACTTTACGAACTTTACCCATTCATAAAGTCGACATGTACATCATTAAATCCGATGAGTTTGTGAATATCCTATTTCTGACTTTTTTTCGTAACTGCAATTATGATATATTCCGACAGTTTTTTGTAGTTTACAAACAATTATCCATAATATTTAATTTTCTATTTTCTTTTCAAGGAAGGGATTAACAAATAATCAATTTGTATTAGAAGAGAATAATTTTTTTTAATGATAATATTAAACATAGTTTTTTTTGCTTCGACATTATTTTGCATGTATCACAAAGGCATAATAATTATAGTATATTCAACGCGCGCATAACTTAAAAAACTAATTAATCGATACGATTACAAAAAATTATACAACTATACAGTTATCTCGTACCGCGTACTTTTATAATGAAAAAAAGACAACTAGAATCGACATTCCACTAACAATGATATGAAACGTCCTATTCCTTTTGCATTTTTAGGACCCTATGCGCACCTATTTCATACGACGCATGAGCAAAACTTTGTGGCTCACGTTATCGCCTACGCGTCCAAAATTGGCCCCTACCGTTCATCAGCCAGCTCTCACTGGAAAATGTTTTATCTAGGCATTTTGCTCAGCTTAATCGTGACTAAATTCGCCAATTATGGCCTGTGAATTCTATTGATCAACTGTTTGCTCAACTTTGTAGATTTTCTTATAACTCGTCTATGGCTGTTATTGTAAGAATATTTTTTAAAGCATTTAATAATAAAACGTTTTGTATTTCGTTGCGTAGGTCTCATAACTTTGAAGCTGAATTTGAAAGTTTGTTATTTATTTAGTTATATGTAACAAGTAACGTTTAGTAAATACATTTACTAAATATGTAAACATTTAAGATGAAATCATAAATAAACAGATTTATTAAAATATTATTTTATTATAACTTTTCAAATATGTTACAAGACCTAGTTATTGCATGCTCCTAAAGATAAATTTTGTATTGGAACATTATTAAAACTAACTTCGCACGACGCTGTAACTTGTTTTTTAATATATATTTGATAACCAAATAAAGAATAATTTTCAATTCTTTATCCGTTACAGTTTCTTTTGTTTGAACTCATGCGAAATTATCTTTTACAATATAAAAACAGCAAGCGTCCTGCGAAATTTCACATATTTCGTTAGCCATGCTTCTATTTATTGCGAGTATTCGAATCTACCTCAGCGCAAAACACATATAAAAAGTGATAACTCGAATTATGGTTGACGTATTAAACTATAATAAATAAAATTGCAGGATAAAAAAGTTTTAAAAATAATAAACACTGTCTTCGTAAAAAAAAGAACATTGACGTGAATGAAAGAAAAAAAACATATGTCTAAGAATCGAGTCACATTATGCATGAATGAAACATTATTAGAGACTGATAACGTAACGCTTTTAAGGAATATGTTTACAGTTAAATTTTTTCATTTCATCCGCTTTTAATTATATATATTTACAAACAAGTACGTTAAAACGATTTTTTCAGTCTTATACTGTAGAAGATAAGGTATCTTAAGCTAATTATTCTTTGATTTCATCAGTCGACGCTGAAATACGTGCAATTTTAGCCTTCAAGAGATTGCTTATGAAACATCACTATTTTACTTAATAATTACGACGAAAGTTCTTTATCGGCCCGAGTTTTTAGCCTTTGAACTTTGCTGATTAATTTTTCTTCTTTTTTGCTTCTTGTCATGAGAGATGAATAATTATGATTATGTGAATATGCAAGGGCTTCCTGTATCTGCTTGTGTACGTTAAGATTTTTTGCAAGCTCGTATATCTGCTTTATCACTGGACCCGCTGTCTTCTTTAAAAAATTCTGATTTGAGAATGAAATTATAAAGACTGACGTGACAGAGCCATTTAAGTTTCGAACAGGATACACCGCAAAAATTAACTACAATCAATCTAAAACCGTAGGAAGAAGAATAATTGCGAAAAGCTCATCCAGAAGTATTTGAATCCCTGAATAAATGCTCGGTTGTTTTCTTTGTAAAGTCCAGAAGCATGTTTCATATTTTCAGTAGTCGCAAAATTTTATTTTTTGCCTGAATAATCTTTTATGTCTCATTGACATGTGTGTCCAGTGATAGTTATTCAAGCCACTTGAAAAATTTAGCGATGGTACCGAAATATTTTGCACGTATTTTTAAAATTAATTTAAAAAGCCTCTATTATCAATGTTCGTCTTTTGTAAAGTAGAATAAACTTGTAAATTTCATCTACTTAAATTTGCTCGAGATTCGCAATCTACTAAATAAAGAACTTACTATAAAATCATATAAATTAATAAACGGAAACAAGATACGAAGATTACGTTAATACAACGCGAACAAGGACAGTTTACAAAAATAATTGACTATTCAAACCAGCGAACAAAATTCACATTTTATTTAGCAGATTGCAAAGTCTAATGTCGCAAATTAGTCAAAGATCATTGAACGTTACTCAAACAGCTTGTAAATTTGAAACATTGATAAGTGAGGAATGCACATGACAAATGTCGAACTCCTAACTGAGCGATATGGCGATGCGATCAAAGAGGAAATTGATTAAAGGAACTACGAAGAAGAATAAGGTACCGCAGCAGAAAATCACTCGGCTTTCCTCTTTTCCTTTGGCATTTCCCTCCTCTCCTCTGCTTTGTTCTTCAGAGTGACCGACTCGTGGAACATGATTCTCATGTTAATGTATCCTAGAGAGACTAGCGCCGTGAGGAGGAAAATAAAGCCGGGCGTGTACTTGCCGTAGACGAGCAGGCTGCAGAGTCCTAACAGCTGAGACGCGATAATGAGGGGGACAAGGTATATCGCAAGGACGAGAAGTACCGAGCTTTGCTTTGGTTTCTGCTTCTGGAAGTTGCGCAGCTTGTTGGCTCTTTTGCCATTCTCCACGGCCTCGACGGCGGGCTGCTCTTTGACCTCTTTCTTCGCGGCTAGCAGAGACTTTTGCTGGATGTTCGACAGAGCCGCTCGTCTCAAGCTCGTGTACACGAACAGCAGTCGTTGCACGAGGTTTTGAACGATCAAGTCTAAGCACAGATTGACTTTCTTGGCCAGAGGATGAGCTTTCGAGTTCTCGAACGAGTACAGCAGGTACGGGAACAGATTTAGATTCTGACAGCAGTGACGAATCTTCTGAGAGAATAGGGACGGTGGTCCGCTGTAAGTGCCATCTGTAATCGAGGATATAAGCTCGTATTAGATCATTGCATTGGGAGTTAATACTTGGCTATTGCAGTTGACTGAGTAATTTCACAAGTTAAAATTGCGAAATGAAAAGTTTAGAGATAAGTACCTTTAAACATGTCGGACACACGTCTGACTAACGTATGAGCCTTTTTCACCGAACTGCTCTCCTCTTGTATAAAACTTGTTTTGCTCATTTTGACGATTTCGTGCAAAATATCAGCCAAATTTTTAGTTAATACTCTATTTATAGTCCTTTATTCCTTGCCTTTTTTCGGGAGGATAAGAGACTGATTCACCGGATGTAGTTATCACTTCTGAAACACAAAACGATTGCAATTGTTAAATTATTGTAATTACTTGGTACATTTTTATTTGGGTACCTAAGCTCAATGACTAGCAATACTAAAACGTTGTAGCTTGGCGTTAACTGACTTGTTGATGTTTAAGGAAAATAATCTAAATCGTCTTGAAAAAGAAATTGTAATTCATTTGCGATAACTACCTTGTACATTAAATATTTTCAATGGAATTCTTGAAACTAGTAATAATAAAAATTAAAGTTATCGGTGTAAAGGAAAACATACGAGATTCTCGGGGCAATGAAAAATATTTGCAATCAAGAAGAGGAAAGTAAAAAAGCATCTGTCTTTGAAAAGAGATCTTCCGTCAATATCACGTGAACGGCGAAACTTTGATCACAGAAATTCTTTCCAAAAGAAGTCACAGATGTTGATAACCCAAAGCCACAAGATTAAGCTTTGTGCCAAAAAGATTGGATGCATTGCGGTTTATCATTTGCAATTCGCTAAAAACGTCAGCTAAAGCAGTAATATGTGTATCGATAACAGAAGTTTAAGAGTTTTGACATTTTCATATTTATATAGCTTGTCTAGTCAACACTTATTTATCAATATTTTTAACTTAATTTTTAATCATTTCACTGATATACCATTTTCATCGATAACTTATTTTATTCCAGTTTTGCAATATTTTAGAATCAATTGAATATGCTTACAATCTATTAATACAAAAATCCAGATATTTTTTTTAAATTTATAAAGATTTTTTTATTATCAACAGATATTTATATTTGCTTAATTAAAAAGTTTGAGAGATCCACTAACAAGTTATTTTTCAAAGCAGATCAATAATCTCTACTTTGCTTATTAAAATAATTGCTTCTAGTAAGGTCAACAAATCAATATCTTATTACCTACATACACGCATACACGTAACTACTCAAGTATCAAGTTTATAGCTAGCAAATAATTATATATTTTTAATTTCCAATATCTATCTCGTAATTACAATCGATCGAATACGTACATAAAAAGAAGATGAAGTAAATCAGCACAACAAATAACTCGTCACTTTTGCATCACCCAATTCTTTCCGCAAACCCACACAATTGGCAAACGTTTCCAAAAAAACTCTCAAACAGCAATGTCTCCGAACTGTCCAGCTGACCAGTATATATTTGTGCGCAACAATAGAGGCGAGTGAAAGCAGAAGCCTCAACACCTTGGGCAGTGTGCAAAAGAGCAAATATAATCGACTCTTCTTTCTCTCTTTGTCGAGCTGACTGGATAACGCGTGTATGACCGAGCGGCGCTCGCGGCACAAATAAGCCCGGCAGCCCGCTATCCCTCGACTTTAACCGGCAGCCCCTGCACACCGCGCCGCGCTATACACCCGTCCCTCTCTCTCCGTCTCGCCTTTGCTCTCTTCGTCTCGCACTCGGGCCCGCAGCTCTCTGCCGCTATCGACCCCGTTTCGACTGGAAAATTGCGCTTACGGCTAGGACTCGTGCGCAGAACCGACGACTCACGACTCCGGAAATACGCCAGTGGGGCTTGTTTTTGCCAAGGGCCGTCCTGGAGAACGGTCTTCCCCTCGTCGCGTTCACGCGGTCATAGGCGCGATCGAGAAATTACGTTTAACGAGCTGCTCGAACCTTCTCGCAGCTTTGCAATGTCTGTGCAGCGGCTGCGTTTGTGTGCCTGCGTAGCAGACAGCCGCACTGCGGGTCTGCTCCGCCTTATTGTTTTCCTATACGGGCGCCCCCTCGATTCCCATGTATACCTCTCGTTTTTCGCAACGATTCTAACCTCCTTTGCCGAAATTTAGATTTTGCAAATTTTTGGAGTTTTTCATTTGGAGTATTTATAAAGTTTGTCGAAGCACAATCTAAAACATTAATTTAACTATTCAAATTTTTATTATTTGGTTTTTTTTTAATTTACGAAATTAATGTTGCTTATTCCATTAAATAATCTACATTGTTACTGGAATTTTATATAAGGAAGCATTTTTTTAAAAATAGCCTATAAAAGAATATTTTATGTGACATATGCAAAATAATGGAAAGTATAAATATGTAACCTAAAAGTTGATTCAACTATTCGAAGAAAATAAATAAAAATCAAAGACACAAATTTTTTACCAAGCCCTTCTGATTTATTGCCCTAGTTAAAAATAATATCTTAGCAAAAAAAGCTTATAAAACTGAGGGTCAATAGCTATACAGCTATTAACCTAGTAATCAATACTCTACGTTCTCTACCCAATAACTACAGACACAAACATTGTAAAGTTGAAATATTCCAAGAAATCTACTGCACGTCCTGCACAAGTTATTTGTTTAGTACAAGAAAGGAAAAGACGAGAAAAGATGAGAAGTCTAAGTACCTACTGGCGAAACATTCAAACTCTCTGCGAAACTTTAAAACTTGCGTAACGTTAATAGTAACGTACTCACCGATAGTTCGATTCTAAAATCCTAGATACGAATTTTCGTATCCAATCGTGGTGTAGCAGAGAGAGCCAGAGAGCTTCGAAGAAAGTCTACGACAAGTAGCGACCACGTTGATCCAGATTGCCACACAACAATACGGTGAAAATCCCGGTGTACGTTGGAAAAACAAACGCGCGTGTCTGTCTATCCTGAACGTCTAACTGTACTTCTTGTAGAGGTTAAATACTGTAGGAAACTCGCGAAATATGCCCATATTATTCCGCTCCGGTTTTAGTGAACTTCTGCCGGCTTCCTTTCTCCCTCGATTTGCTCCAAAACTCGCGGTTCGTGCCAGACGAGGCGAACAGCGAAGACTGAGCGTTGAAAACACAAGATTCGTAATATGTATGCGCGCCTCGTGCCGGCTCCCTAAGACTATACCCACGAGCTTTCTGTGTATGCGTCTGTCCGTGTGAGGTAAGAGCGCCGAGGCGCCGCTGCGCGGCCAACGAACGCGCACCCACCGAGGAGGAAGTTGTAGGGAAGGGAAGCGGCGCTGTTAGAGAGAAAGAGAGAGAACGAGAGAGAGAGAGAGAGAGAGAGAGAGAGAGAGAGAGAGAGAGAGAGAGACAAAACGAGAGTGGGGACGGTTGAGAGAGGAGGAGGAGGGTATGGGCAACACACTTGGCTCTGCTGCTGCCGCGACGATTGTTATCTTTGGCCTTTCAGACTTTGACTAAGCTCCCGCCAAAGGTTACTTACAAATTTCCTGATTTTTCAACCGATAACAACGCGGGATTTGCCGTAGTTTTGAGATAATTTGCGTATTTTGTAGTCTCGCAGGCGGTTAAGCAATGAAAAGAAAAATTGCCTTTGATTGATTAGTCTGAGTCGCTTCAAAGCGGTCAAAGTCCCGTTTAGAATTTTATCTGGCGAAACTAATATTGTAATGCTGGAATATTTTGGTATCTTGTTACTATGAATACCGGCGGAAGTTCCGACGGAAGTGGGTTGGCACTGCGCGAACTTTTACTGCACTGGATAACATAAGTGCACTGCCATTGCCTGGTTAAAAATAAACGACGTAAGGATATCTTTAAAAACTCGTTTATTTTTACATTTTGATGGAAAAATGTGGAGAAAAAGGGAGAGTTATTACCCCTGGAAAAAACACGGTACATGAAAATTCATTTTTCGCATGAATATAAAGTTGAATCTTTGAAATTACCTATAATCATCGAACGGTTTTTTAAGCAATAATTCAAGTTATTCCTTCAGAAACGAGCTACGTCCAAACGTCGCAAATTAATTTGCTGAGCTTAAATAGAATCATATTCCACGAAGTGAAAAAGTCATTACCACGCGCTTCCAAGTAAACTTCTTTCCCCCAGCAATGCCGCCGGCTCCCATGGCAATCAGCACGTAAAAACCGACACAGACGCAGGCAAAAAGAAAAAAAAAGAGCATGGGCAGTTGCACTCGCGACGTATGCACCGCTGCTTGCTCTCGGCAAACGGGCCGAGTCAAGGCTGTGCTCGATTTTTCCGTGTGGAAAAAAGGGCCGCTGGCACGCTGTCCCGGTCACGTAGACGTCTTTTATTTGCGTCTGCACGAGCGCGGATACAAGACGAACTTTGAACGGCGTACACAAGTGGGTCAGACGAGATTTTGATCGACGACTTACGGCTGTGCTTTTTCATTTTTTTTTCTTTGAATTTCTAAGTATCTTTCTCTATTTGAACTTTGAGATATGGCTGAATTTGGAAATTTACAATTTCGCGCACTCGCTGATGATATTAGTCGACTAAACAAGCGCTTATGTGTTGATTGTAACAGAAGTTTGAATAAGCAAGATCGATTGGATGTGTTTCAAAATATTTTGTAGAGGTTACACTAATGCTTCGTTTTGAAATCGTTCTTGAAAATAGCATTCGAAGGACGAGGCGCGCATTTAGAAGAAAAATGAAGGCTTTAGAAATGGGGAAGATGATGTTATGCAAAAAATCATTCCAGAAATTATGCAATTTATGTAACCTCATCCTTGAACGAGCGAGTCAACATAAACAAGAGTACTGATACGTTTTTAAGGAAAAAATAATAAAAATCTATATGTTATTCCGGCTGCGCGAGCGCTTGCATCAAAGTACAGCGGCGTGAGTGATAATTTGCCGTCCTGCCATGCCGAGCTTTTTTTATTTTCGTACAATAAAACAACCGCTACGCGTTAGCACATCCTTGAGTCATTCACGGTCGAAGCAGGCCGAGCCAAGAACTTTCTTTCTTCTCTCGCGTCTGCACAAAAGGGACGGAGAGCTTTCGTACGTGCATATATCACAGTCGGCCAGACAAAAGCGCTGGAGCCGCGGATAAAAGAGAAGGAGGATGAAGGTGTCGACGTGAGCGCCGGCACGTGTGGGCGTCGCGACAATTCCAGCGTCTCGCCAAGCTTATCTGCATCGAGTTTGGCGTTTTTCATTCGTTGGAAATTCGCGATATACAGCCGTCGAAGGCTTTATCGTCTCGATGCTTTCTCGCGCGCTTCCTCCTTTTCCCCCGGTCTATCGCTATCTCCTCTCTCTCTCTCTCTCTCTCTCTCTCTCCCGTACCCGTCTGTCCGGCCATCCGCAGATTGCACGCGCGTGCAGCCGGGAAAAACTGCGCGACTTAGATTACGGCTCGTGTCGGCTGTTAACACCCGCCTGCCGTCCGGCTTGCCCACGGTTCGACGTCTCCCTCGTTGCTCTCTCTCGGCGTTTTTCATAACGAAGCTTATCGTTTTTCGAAAATATTCCGTCGCCTCAGCTTTTCGATAGCCGCCTAGGCGCACCGTGGATATAGGGAATTTTTTGTGCTTTACAAGGAAAATTTAGAGCGACGGATTTTTATAAAAGAATTGACGAGCTTTATCGGCTTTCGAGATGCGAACTAAATTTGAGAAGCAATTTTTGGAATTTAATAAGGCTAATTGCGAATGTTTGTTATGCAATGATTATGAATTTATAGCTAGAATAATGGAACAAAATTTGACGATTCTAAAATTGTTTCATTAAAAATTGGGTATTTTAATAGATTTCTATTTTAAGGCTTCTCATATAAAAAATCATTTGGCTTTGATAAAACATTTGAAAAAGTTTTTTGTATAACAAGAACGCGCAACATCACGATCACGGGATTAGTACATGAACTAACATTTTTTGCTTCGTCCAGTAAAAGTCACAACGATATCGGCATCTTGAAACTATTTTTGGAGATATTGCGAATCAGTAAGCAGAAAAAAGCAATTTATGACATAACATTAGCATCGCGGGATACTCAAGTTTTGTAACAACAAATAAACAAATGCATTTTCGTATGTAATATCACAACTCGTATCAACAATCTTTAGAATAGGTATATTTTTTCTAACAAGCACGTGTTTAAACTATCAAGTGACAAACACGTGAGATATACACTTAATCATGATTGGAAAGAGAGATAGAAAATATGTGAAAATCAAGTACATTGCACGTTAGATAAGTGTCGTTTAACACTGAAAAGCTCAAATGGAAAATTTTGTAATCAAGACGGACAAAGCTAACTTGAGTATTGAGGTACTGCAAGAAAAGTCCGTTTGAAAGAAATCTCGAAAGATTGATTTATTTTGCAAATGACGTTCTCACAAAAACTTGTTCTGTAAAACTTGCTAGAAGAAATCGTGCAGTACTTAGCAAGTACAAAGTATATTTACATGATAATTTATGCGATGTTTTGCTAAGAGTTTCTGACTGATTTTTTTTAACGATATCTATAAAAAGAGCAATACTTTTTTATAACTGATGATTAATTTTTATAAAAAAATCGACCTACATACTTTTTAATAATCAATGAATTATATAAAATTAAAATTGCTAATGGAAAAAAAATACATAAATTAAAATTAAATTGCTTGCTACCTATGAAGTGAAAATAGCGTTAGCTACGAGATATTTGCTTTAGGGCGACGGTCATTATAACGCGGGCAGCACGTGGGAGTACAAATATTTCGGAGCAGCATAAATTTTAACTGCGACAGCTTTGAGGGCACAACTTGCTCAAAGTCTTACTCTGTATAGACACGGCTTGTGTGTACTTCGTCAAGCGCCAAATTAACGCATCCTTATTTCTCAAGTACCAGGAATTCCATTTTCGTCATTATATTAATATCCCAGACAAATTACATTCTTTTCTTCCTACCGTCTAGCACTTTGTTTACAAAATAAAAGTAATAATAAATAAATAATCTTGTAATTACTTTTTTTTTAACTCCAAGTTTCAAATTGAATTATTAGCTATCTGGGATGTATTATTGTTCATTTACGGCGCAAAAAAACGAGAAAAATTCCAAGGATAAATACTGGTAGTTGTAAGAGTAAATGTCTAAGAGAAGCGATAACGGATTTGCATAACGAGCATGTGTTGAGAAGTGTTAGTTAAAGAAAAATCGAATAATAGCCGGTAGGTAAAGTGAGATGACGATAAGCGGGTTAAATAGTAACAGTTTGGAATTCAGCAAGCGTCGATTTTTTCACAATCATTGGCGTGCGAGACGCATATAAAGGACGAGATTGCGCGAGCCTAAAAATATATGTCTCGGGGACTGTTGTCCTCCGTCACGTGAATTCGCTGCTACTGCGTAGGAGTAAAATAAAGTACATTGGATAAAACCTGTGTTTCACGAATTTTATTCGTCATTTAAAATGACTGTACGATTTAGAAGATAATACACGAAAGAGTAGATAATGATTCTTAAAACTTTCCTGGATTGTCTGAATTGATTTAATCTTTACAAAAACGATTCATATTCCTGAGTTTATAATTCTTATATCAATTAGATGCTTTACTAATTGATGAATTGTTTTATTGCTTTCATCTGTGCAGTACACTGATTAATTGATATGAAAGATAATCGAAATCGTATGTTTGGATAAATTACATCACGTATCGCGAAAATCTACCAAACAAGGATTATTTGCTACTTGTTTTGATGATTTTAATATGTGACGTAGTCGATTGTAAAATTTATTAAAAATTTGTTTAACAAGAGTATTTAAAATAATTAATAAAATCTCAAATGAAAATTTATGTTGATTAATATGATGAATGATTAATTCTCAGAGTTTAAAATAAAATAGATAAGTTTCCAGGATTTGAATTTTGAGCTTAGTTTTAGATAAAATTTCTAACAAAAATTAAAATATTTTTTTATATTAATAATAATCGAATTAGGGTAAATATAGTTTTCCTAAATACATTTTGTTTAAATACAATTTTTAAATTTTCTTACGTCATATATTTTTAACCCCTGACATGGTTACATTTTATCAGCACGTGTTCTCGCTTAAAAACTTTTCCAATATCGTCAAATAATTAAAATAAAGACTGTTAACATCACATTGACCCAATGGTATAATTTATTTTCAACATTTTTAATGATTTACAAAACTTTAAAAACTTACCAAGTTGAAAATGGAAAAAGCTGCGAAATTTCTTAACTAGACCCCAAGATGCAGCCCAGGCAACGACAGATGAGACTCTGAACAGGGCCTAATAAGTCCTAGTTTGGGGAGAGACGATGTCAAGGCGCCCATAGAATTTTGAATAGGTCCGACCCATACCGAGTGTCAGGCGCAGAGTAGAGAAGAGGCATTAGGGGCAGGGAGGGGGGGTGAAGAAAAGTATATAAGGCGTGTGCGGGTATAGTCAGATTGGCTGTTACGGCCGTCCGCACACGCAGTCGAGCTGGCAGAAGTGCGTGGCGCACGTTTCGATCACGTGCACAGCGCAAGGTCCCCCAGACCTCTCTGCAGGCCTTTTAGCCGCCATCCGCCGGGCCACGAGATGAAGAAGGCGGATACGTTTTTAACATTTGGAAAATTTTATCTGCTTTCACCACGACGCTCTCCAAAACCATTTTCAAACGAAGATTATTTCTTCTCTCTTTCTTTTTTTCTGTTGTAATTTTTCAAGTAACGCGTACACGCAACAAACCGTAAAAGATGATTCACATGCACAAACTGACTCAATGTTTCCACAAATGTTTTGGGTGAACGAGTAGTTTTACAAACATTTTAGGCATATAATTATTGGCCTGAAAAAACATGTTAATTTTATTTAACGACCTTTTTTTCGGGTCAATCGAGTGAAATATTTGCTTGTTCTTTCTCTATATAGCTATATTTATTTTTGCTCGAGAATTTTTTTTCTGAATCAGCTTAAACAGTGTGACGATCGGGTTTCAGGTTACATATATTTTACGAATACGTCAAACTTCAATAACAGCATAATGCTCTCGCTTGTTAAGCATGTAAGGACACGTTGAGGCCTGAAGTTAATAGCCTTTAGAAATTTAATTGACCTAAGTACGTTCTAGCAACCCCTTCATAATAGAATATTCAAACGACAGGAGCGTTAGATTTTCCAGTCAGGCTATTTTAAAAATTTCAATTTCAAAAGAGAATCTTCATCAATGATACTAATCAAACTATTGCACTATCAATTCCATACATCCTGCAAAATACCTCATCAGTCTCGAGAACGGTCTCTCATTTACCCGAAAGCACTTAAACTCTAGACTGTTCTCCCTAGCAAAAATTAATGCCAATCAAACCTGAATTACCTAATTCAGCGAGAGGCGCGCGCGGCCGTGCTACGTCACACGTGCACATATCTGCACGTCGCGCGTTAAAGTCAGGGACCCCGATTACACACCTTTTATCGTCGCGGGGCCATCAGTCGCTCTCCCGGGCATCCCACATCTCGATCGTCGACAACAAAACACTCGAGTCGAGGCGCGCGACTCGGCTAGCGCCGTACGATAAATCAATTGATCATCACTAAAACGTTGTCGCCAGATACACATCGAGAGGGGTGGCATTGGGGTGGGGAAATGCGATTTGAGTTTCAGGGTTAAAAGGCTTGAACGCCGGCCGGCTTCGATAAGTCGCTCTCGTCGGATATGCTCGCGTCTTTCGCGCTTGCATAACGATTCGTTGAACTCTGACGTAACGGCGAGACTAGCGCTGAGGTTCGCGAAAGGGAGAGAGAAAGAGAGAGAGAGAGAGAGAGAGAGAGAGAGAGAGAGAGAGAGAGAGAGAGATGGGGATGGAGGCGCCTCTGCTGACTATAGGCACGCGTTGGACACTTGACGCGCACGCATTGCTTCGCTTGCAAGTCGATAACGATGCTTTTTTTCTTAACTAGACCAATTAACACGAGTTTGCGTTGATTTTTTTTTCGGTCGCTCGAACTTTTTTCTGCGAGGTTGCGAACTCTTTCGCGATCATCGATTTTACCGCTCGCCGAGATGGATTTTTCCGAGAGCTGTTATCGAGCATGCTCGGAGCGCGGGGCTTCGTTGAAGAAATGTTGGACGTTTGAACTGTCCGACAATGTTTACGCTGCTTCGAGAAAACAATTCGATAATGTTGCGAGCGTAAAAATTTAACTAAATTTCGTACTATCTTGTAAAAATGTAAAACGACATCGTGAAATTCCAAAAAATTATCGATGTTTTTCAAATTTGTTGCTTGTAAAGCTTTGATAATCTTCGTTAATTGCGAACAACGACGATGTAGGAATACTCGTGAGAACTAATGAAAATTACATTAGATTCGATGTATACGATTATGCAAACAAGTAGAAATCTTTCCTTATTGTGAATTTGGAGAATAGAAAGAGGCAAAAGAATTAGTATTCTCACACGAATATGTTTCCGAAATTTACAATCGTTAGGATTATACAATCCAACAAGTATATAATATTTATAGAAAATATAAAAACAAAAACAACAAGCTTGTGCCTACGTAAACAATAGTCATTCGCAAACCCAAAGGCTATTAAAGCTCACTAGCTAATAGAAAGTTAAAAGGTAGGGAAGCCCACCTAAAAATAAACGTGTGCGTGCAAGCAGAAGATAGAGCCGAGGTGCGGACGTGAACAGTACCCAAAATGCGTAGGCATTCTGTTATCTGTGTGTTGGGGCTCGCGTGTGTGTGTGTGTGTGAGTGAACAAGAGGCACTATCAAGAATCCAGGGCGTGCGCGTCTATCGCTTGGCGGTGGCGGCTTGCACGCGCGCCCACGAGAACGAATATTCGTGGGACCTGGCGCACGAACGGGCCACGTGATGAGCAGCGAGAGACAAACGTGCAGATCCGGCTCTCGAGCTGTCTCTGTTTGTACACTCGTCGCGTTTGGAAAACAGTGCGATGACACATTGTCTCCGATTCGACGACACCTGTGTTGTTATCAGATTGTTGTTATTATTATCTTGTTTATTTGTATTGTTGCACTTTTTTTTGTTTTTATCAACTTTTTAGTATGGGTTAAGTTTGATGCGGATTTAGTAGATACACGGCTTAGTTGTGAAATAAAACGTTGTTTGAAAAACTAATTGAATAGGCGCTATATGTTATCCGCAGTAATGGCACAATGTGTGTTCTTATCGGTCGTGTTTTTGAAAGCTCAAGACACCCAAAACATGTCGTTTATCATTTTACGGGTTGCGACTTTTTTCACGCGTTAAAGAATGTAGTTTTTTTGATAAGAAATTAGAAGTGGAGCATGGAAAGTTTCCGTTGTCTCAATGTCACTTAATGCCCTCAGACGATTATAATCGGCAGACAGTATAGTCTAATTTCTGATTTTACTATCTATAATTACCGAGATTTGTCAAGACGTTCGTAATGATGACATTTATCTGAAAGTTGTAATAAATTTTTATTTTAATTTTGTAACAACAGATTAATGGGGTATATTTACGAAACTTTTCCTTCATTATGATATTTTAATGACCCGATTGATATGCCAATACTTAATTAAAATGCCCCAAGTGCAGTGGACGCGCAAGAAAAAAATCAAATCTCCAATTTCCCTTGTGGGTATACGTATTCATTTCAATGCATTTTGTTCCCGTTAACTGCGTCCCTTTCTTTCAAGGACTTTTGCTTCTGTTGCAGTGCGTTTCTGGTTACTGCAATAAACCAGCGCTCCGAAATCTAATCTACAATGACTTTATGGTAAAACTGAAATAATATACAAGCTACCAACGGCTACCGAAGTATAAAATAAGGAAGGCATCGAATTTTGCACTTGCCAACGGAAAACTTGTTTTTGTTGTTTCGAATTTTTTAAGTAAGAACCAACTACTATAAGGAAAATATTTGATGTATTGTTTTGCGTCCGTGCATAGCTAGTTAGCTTACCGAACTGATATCAAACAGGATATACGTAATAATGTGTAATTCAACAATTTCTTCTAAATATAAATACAGCCCGATGTTTTTTTTAAGAATCTTAAGAAATACACTAGATTTAATTGAGATATCAAAGTATAGTCTAGACTTGGTGATAAAACGTGCAATTGGAATTTATACGTCAGAATACAATCTAGATGTAATCGAGAAAGGCACGGTACTCGTACGCGAAAAGTAAAAGATAATGCGACTTGAATCAAAATTTAACTACATTATCGTAGAGAGTGAGGTACCGTCATGCCGAAACACACGTAAGCGCGTTTGGTCATCGTGACATAACGCGTCCCATTCTCAAGGAATAGATCAGGAAATTTGATAAAAGCGTCTCGACGTACAGTCATCGAAAAGGTTAAGCGCTCCCTCTCTTAAATAATCTATGTCCAAGATGATAATAACTCGTCGCAAAGACTCTGGTCAACCTCGTAAATAAATATATACGACTCGATTTTCATCGACTACATTAATTTTTTCTTCTCGGTCCGCCTTCAATAAACATTCGAATATAAAAGACTCGCGTGCACTTGTGCTCCGGACGACGAAAGTGCGATTTTATATATGCGTCGAGACGATTTATCGGGTTTCTCAACGGTATTGTGAAGAAATTTGCTTGCTATCAAATATCTTTCTATTTTTAAAGTCTTGTATAATAATTTTCTTCGTAAATTATGACTTTACCGATAATATATGCGCGTTAAAGCCGCGACAACATATTTTTACGAAATTGCCTTTCGATCTTTTGCTGACTCGCAAAAAATTTATCGATTGCATTGAATTTTTTTTAATTCGAAGAAGAACATTGCACATGAACGTTAAAATATCCTTAACGCTAATCTAAAAACAAATCGCAAACGAATGACTTTTGTAGGGTAGATCGGTAATGAAAATAAATTACCGACAACAAAAGATGAAGGCAAAGTCAAAAACCAGGCTTTCAACTCTTTGAAATCCCTTCCACGATCAATTAGGTGTCATTACCCCAAGACACTCGATCTGCAGTCTCCTGCCCACCAGAGCAAAGAATTGTCTCAGTTCCTGCGGTCGTGGGCTCAATAAAAGCCATCTCACCGGTCTTCGAAGGCGGCAGCCCCGCAACACGTGTTTTTGCGCTTGCCTCGTGCGATTTTCTCTATATGTTCTCTATAAAAGGCTCGGCTGAGGTTTGCAGTTCATTTTTTGTTCCTTTGGCAACTTGTCTCTCGAGCGCGAGAGTGTATAGTTCGATAGATTTATCGAACCGATTGTTCTCATGTAAATAACGATCAGATAAAAAGTCGAACAGGAAGATTGGAACGATTTGAAAGAGAGAAAAAAAAATCGTTTCACCGTTATCCTATATCTTTGTTTCGCTGAGATCAATGGCCAATCATAGTTGAAATCCGCTATTGAACGATAAACCGAGATTCGACAAGTCATTTCGAATTATCAGCCGACGGATGGGTAAATTATTAGCTCGTCGCAAAAATGTCCGAGCTTCTCTTTGCATTATTCATTGCACAACTTGTCGCGTACATCATAATCCGCTTTCGGCTATTTTTGGTCTGCGCGTCGCGTGCACACGCTCGACTATACCCCGGCAACTGCATTCCCTCTTGGCGAGTTGTCGTCGCGCACTCGCGGGAGAGAGAAAGAGAGCGACAGGTCGACGTACCCCGAGCGGCCCTGAAATGCCCGCGACAATTTTTTGCCCTGGCTTCCTCCTTTTTTCAAGCTTCTCCCGACTTTTATACTACGTCTCAAGCGCGCGCGCGCGCCTCCCGACCACGATCGTGTACACAGGCAGGCGCTCGAACGGCGCACGCGCCGGGCACGTGCTGCTCTGTTGCCCCGCTGATAACGCGGCTGGAAGAAAACTTCTGAATTTTATGATATGCCAATGTTCGCGCTAAGACGCACAAAAAATCTCGGCGGATGATGTAAATATTTTTACGACTTTTTCATTCGGAAACCCTTATTTTTATCCGAGTCGCACAGATTGTTGGAAATAAATTGTGCGGTAGAGCACGTGGGTTATTGAGTCCGGCAACGTGAACAGTCATTTAGTTGGATTTGGATTTGTAGTTCGATCTTACGGTTTGTAGTTACGTAGGTGTCGTGTTTTTGTTTTATAAACAGACCGTGCGTATTATTAGCCGAGTACGTTAATAAGCGCGTGGACATTGATAAGGAGCTTTAGTTATTTCTCTGACGATGAAAAATTAACAACGATTAAGCTTGCTACTGCAAATCACGTTGTACTACTCTTTCACAAGCAGCTCTTGTTTTAATAAAGTTTTCATTTCAGACGAATGATAATTACGGGTGATCTGAACATTTCAATCGCAAAGTTATCATAGTTATTTAATTAAATTTAATAAGCGAATGGTTATTAAAAATACTGTATGGAGTAGGCAGCGTACACGAAAAGATTAATTAACATAATACGTTAGTTCAATCGTCAATTAATGTTTGTTTTTTTAAAACGCACATACACACGTATGTATCAATAAAAACATTGGACTATTGAACGAATAAAATATTATTCAAATAAACTGTGAATCATCAACAACGCCATGTTGGTCAATACACCATACAATCATCATCTCTAGACATTACATAAAAAGATAAAACCGACAAAATTATATGATAATACTTCTGGTTAATAGATTTTATATTGATAATACATATTTAAAATATCTTATCGAATTTGTAACTGCTATTTCAATTTATGAATCAGATGAGATTTTTTAATAATAAATTATACATTAACATTATATTTTTATTTATAAAAGTCTAGAGGTCTCTTAGCCTCTTGTTTCTTATGATTATTATCAAATTAAAAATTTATAAATAAAAATATCTTAATTACTTCAAATTTTATTCAATTGATTAAAAAAGATATACATATATAAATTTCGACGTAATTTTCAGTCAATTCAAAAAATAACGACCCTACAATAAAATTATTTCAAATAAAAAAGAAATTTTATTATGAATAAAAATTACCTAAACTACATTTGCATGCTTCAAAAAGAACTAAAAACAAACTATTTCTGATTGTTATGTAAACTGAAGATAACATCTTTTACCTTCTTTTCTGCTACTGAAGTAAATAATTTCCCAAGTACAATTTTTTCTTCTACCAATGTAAATTGATTACAAAAGAAGAAACGAAACAGTACAATTGTATGTTAAACTCTATTGAAATTTACAAATCGACAAATGAGTCAAGAATCGAATTTTTCAAGGTCCTGCCCCACCAGCCGTAATGCATCACCTGCGTT
This sequence comes from Anagyrus pseudococci, assembly GCA_030522585.1. NCBI lineage: Eukaryota > Metazoa > Arthropoda > Insecta > Hymenoptera > Encyrtidae > Anagyrus > Anagyrus pseudococci. The sequence goes on from JAPYYQ010000971.1 coordinate 42,752, forward strand.
AACAAGTGAGCGTAGTTGACTGCCAGTCAGCAAAAAGAACAAGAGGAAGAAAATGAACTTTAATTTATAAGCCCATCCGCGTGTATCCGCAACAGAAGTCGAGCATCGCCACGTGCCGTATACATAATGTTGGCCTGCCAGGCGCCACTTATACAAGCGGAAAGAAATAGAAGAGAGCGTGACCTTGGTAACGGAGCTGATCACAAATTGCTCCAAGGTCTTGGTCATGCTTCCCTACTTATGGAAATAAGATACACAACTACAGAGTAGTTTGAACATTTATCGATAATCCAGCGGAATTCACGTTTGTTGGCCATGTAAAATTTTTACGAATAAAAAATCTGTTTACGCTTTGGTAAGAGTGTAAGGCTATCAATTTTAGATTTCGTCTCTGCGAGCTCCAAGAAAAATAATGAAATATTTGTATTTTTATGATTCTGACATTCTTTACATTAAATTAAAAGAAAAAACACGGATAAAAGTGAGTAGTATATATACTTACCGAACCTTTTCCTTTGATATCCGAAGATAAAACTGCCAATGGTTATTAAAACATCACTTTTTAAATCTTGCACTACCGAACGCTACGGGTATGCTGTGGGGCCCCTCCAACGCCCCTGATCAGTGAGTTCCTACCCAACTTACGTCAACGGATAATATTCCCTTTTGGCAATAACCAAAAGAATATGTTATCCTCAGTGAACCCTCCTTAGTTAAGGGTTTTTAAAAATAGGTTAAAAATAACTGATTTTTGGGGTGATAGCGTATTCAGAAGTAAAACGAGCTGAGAGAGAAAAGATCTATCCATCTTAACTCGAGTTAAAAAATCGAATTTGTCTACCTACGTAAACTACCCTACCTAAATAGATGCTAATAAAAAAGTTATTCAAATAAGCATTTAATTTATCAGAGAATAGAATAAAAAATGAATAGTTGTATGGGAAGAATTAAAAACATAAAACTATTCATTTTGTCCTGGCAAAAACGACCTTATGGGATGTAAGATGTGTGTATAACCTAAATTCAAGATGCCGTCCGCTGAAATAAAAAACAACACGGGCTTGTAATTTTATTTAAATAATAAAAAAACTTACTCCTGCCCACAAGAGACCGTGTTGTTTTTGATTTCAGCGGACGCCATCTTGAATTTCGCATCTTACATTCCAATAAATATATAAACAAAATCGACAGTGATATATAAATTTAAATATAAATTCAAAAGACAATTTATGTATACATAACATGTAAATATAAAAACTATTAAACAGTATAATATAGATACATAAAATTTGAATATATTAAACAATAAAAATATTTCAAATAGACACGATAATAAAATAAAAGAATCAACCCTTATAATCTAAAAAAAGTGGTTATTTCACTACAATCCCAAAGACTAATGTACACAAATTATTTTAATGGAAAGATAAAATTTATAACAGAATTGAATTTACAAAAAAAAATGAAAAACGCTAAGTATAAGTTAATAGTTTTACGTTACAATAAGCAAAGTATGAAAAACAATAGACATTGTTAGGGGGGAATTACTCAACACCTTTTGCTCGTGCTGCAGTCGACGACAGCAGGAGGTGTCTTACCTGCAAAGGGCAAAAAGGGCTAAAAAAAATAGGGCTCAAAATATTTTAGAATTAATATTAACAAGACAGTTGATACAAAGAAAAAAACTAAAATTTTAAGTATTGTAAGAAAAGCTAGGAGGGGATCTATTGGGCACCTTCTCATGAATTTTGTGCAAGTGACCTTACCTTGCAAGCACATTATTCACTGATGAAGAAGACAAAAGGTGCCCCACCTGCAAAGGGGTAAAACGCTAAAAAATCTAAATGGTAATTTAAAATCTACTTTAGCAAGAACACAAAAACTAGTTGGTTATTTTATTTTATGTAAAATTTTAATAAATTTACGTAGCAGGAGAAAGGGAACTGTATTGTACACCTTCTGCTTTGTTGTGTGCAAGTGACCTTACCTTGCATGCACATACAACGTTGCTGGAGAATGCAGAAGGTGTCTGTCCTGAAAAAGCTAAAGGGATTAAGAAAACGTTAAGAATGCGAAAACTAAAGTTTTAACAAAGAAATTTTGTGAAGAGGGGAGAGGAATTTAGAGGGAGGGTCGTTGAACACCTCCTGCAGAAAATTCACCTTTAGCCACGGCAAATTGTGTAGCAACCCACAAGTGCAAAAGGATTTATGAGCAAGCATAAGGAACAAGC